>JASANS010002403.1:0-88006 GCA_030849605.1 Wallacemonas sp. 195SL | reverse complement strand
GTGAATCGTGGGAGCCATGGTTGACGGTAAGGGGGGGGGTATTAGTTGCGTTAAGTGACTTAGCAGTCAAGAAAATATGTTTTGATGTTTGTTGGAGTTTGGGGGTCAGCTGAGAACGATCCGTGGCATGATTATTATTTTTTTTTTTTGGGGGGGGAGGGGAGTTCATCAAATAGTGGCACGAACAAAGGCAAACAAAAAAAAAGCGAAAAGAGGAAGCATTCAAAGCAAGAGAGAGGGAGGGTGAGTGAGAAAGAACAGAGAAGGATGTATGAGGCGCGACACAGGAGCCTGACGAAGCGAAAAGAAAAGGTGACGACGCAGAAATGTCATTCAGCATTTGAGAGAGTGTGCTGTAGCATGCAGGCTAAATCACACCGTAGAGAAGGTGAAGAGCATCACAGTATGATTGCCCAAAAGGGTCGTGCGCAACAGTTGAAAGTAGAAAAAAAGTGGTTGTGCCACAGGAGATGCAATGTCGGGATAAGCGTAGTTCCAATCGGTAAGCGCGTCGACTGTCATGAATAGGCGTTTAGCGAGAACAAAGGAATTGTCTGATCCCTTTTTCCCCCTTTTTTTTCTTTTCTTTCGCACACTTCTTGTCCTATTTCACGGATGTTTCTTTTCGTATGGGTTTCCAACTTTAGTGTTGTTGTGTTTAGGAAATTTAGAAAAATCACGTGTCAAAATAAAAGGGGGACACGCCACAGGTCGCTTACTGCAATGGAGCCAAAGAAAGAGTGTGATGACGGCACACACACAGATAATCAGAGAAAACACACACAAAAAGAAAAAGACAGTAGCCCAAACGGGGCTCGACGAGGGCTGTGCAACAGCCACAGCGACAACCAAAACAAAACAAAAATAAAATAAAACAGCTTCTATATGTTCAGAAACAATCAAACAACAAAAGTAGACGGAAAAGATAAGAGAAATACAGGTACGTCCCCAGACAATGAGGGAGTTTTCAAATAACAGATAAAAGCATTCGCACAGTTCAATCGCACTTACAGCCAACGAGTCTCTCCGTCCGCTGTGAGTTAAACAAAAAGAAAAACAATACAGAGTGTGGAGAACGGAAATACGCATCGCAGCGGCTCCATAAAACAAAACAAAACACCAGATTGTATTAGTGAAGAGGGGGGGGGGCACCTCCTCGGTGCGGTTGCTGTTGTTGATTGCCATTACTCTCCTTGTGCACTCAAAAGCCTCTGCAGTGCTTCGAGAAAGGAAATGGAGAGTCTGCCAAGACGCGCCAACATGTCCACACAAACACACGCGCATACTACTTCCGCGAACGCTTGGCCTTTGCAGACGGTCGCGAAGAAGAGCTGCGTGGGCGTTTGGTGCCCTGCGAGGCGGGGAGCCTTCCGCGGCCCGGCGAAACGGTTGAGAGACGCGGGCTCGTGCTGCTGCTGCCGCTGTCGGCAGATCCCTCCATGACCTCGTCGGAGAGATTAGCCGGGGGAATGGGTAGACGCGGGGAAGGCGAGGGAACGTGCAGAGCAGACATGTCTGTCGCGAGAGGCGTCAGCAAGGACGCCGCCATCTTCTCCAGCGGTTGCGAGTGCGGTGTTGCGGAAGGGTCGGAGGCTCTCTGCGGGGCGCGCGGGGCAGCGGTGCCTTGGCCGCGTGCGGCTCTGGCTGTGCGTGGCACGGGTGTCGTGCTGCCCTGATCGCCGAGGCCGCTCCTCAATGTCTCAATGACGACATCCTTGCGCTGGTTCTCCGCGAGAGCGACCCTGAGGGCCTTCTCTTGATCCATAGAAATCTTCTTGAGCTGCGTCAAGGTATCGCGCAAGTGGCTGTCAAGTGACGCGGCAGTTGAGGCGCGACCTTTGCCAGCGGTGCTACCACGCGGTGTGGGTGGGGTAGCCAGTCCGGTGCGGTCAGACTGATTGAGGGGCGTGGTCAAGGCAGTGTCCAGCACTTCGAACAACGCGCTCGAGTGGGC
Organism: Wallacemonas sp. 195SL; assembly: GCA_030849605.1. Classification (NCBI taxonomy): domain Eukaryota; phylum Euglenozoa; class Kinetoplastea; order Trypanosomatida; family Trypanosomatidae; genus Wallacemonas; species Wallacemonas sp. 195SL. The sequence continues at coordinate 86,052 of JASANS010002403.1, read as the reverse complement.
CATAAGGGCTTCCTGCTGACGGCTCGCCACGCCGGATGAGGACTGCGCCACCGCGAGACGATACGAGCGCTGCTTCTCAGACTCCAGCTCAGACTCGAGCTCCGCCACGCGCTGCTTCAACGTACGGCTTTCTGAAAGCGCGGTAGAGGAGGCATTTGACGAGTCAACGAGTCGATTGTAGTCCTCCAACACATCCTCGTACAGCTGCCGGTATCGGTCCCGCTCCTGGATCAGGTCGTTGTACCCTTCCAGCTCGGACGCGACGTCAGCGAGCTGCTCTTGCGCACGGTTGTACGTCTCACGCAGCGTCGCCTCCTTGGTCTCCAACTCCTTGACTTGTCGCCGTTTCATCAAGAGATCAGCCTGAAGACTCGAGATTTGAAGCATTTGCGCCTGCTCAATCGCATCAAAGTTATCATTCAGGCCGCCCAGGTGACTGAGGTCATCCTCCTGCACCATCGTGCGACGACGGCGGTCGCTATCCGGCATCATGTTCGTCAAGCGAGTCAAGCGATCCTTTTCGCGGTTGATGTCATCATTCTGGGATTTGAGAACCTCCAGTGCACGCGCGTGGTTATCCAGCTCCGCACGTGCCTGCGCGAGTTGGTCCTCGGCGCGACGACGCGCCTCTTCTGCACGCTCGGCCGACAACCGCGTCGCGACGAGCTCTTCGGCATCCTTGTTGGCCTGCTCCGCGAGCTGTCTCTCATACTCCGCACGCACGTTGGCCAAGCGCGCCTCCAAGGTCTGAAGCTCATCGACGACGTTTGAGGTGCGATTCTCCGCAGCCAAGTTCAGCGCGGCCAGCTCGTCCAAGGCCGCAGACGCCGTGCGGTACTCCATCAGCAAGCTGCTCACCCGCTGGGCCCCTGCACGGCGGCTGGACTGAATGTCATCGAGCAAGGCGACGAGACCACGCACGGCGCTCGCATCCGTGGCCGGGCTCGTGCGGGTGATCGTGTCCTCCTCCTCCGCGTCGCTGAGGGCAGACCACACAGGGTCTTGCTCACGTCGCGTCATCCAGTCGTACGCACCCTGCACCGGGGCGACGAGCTCGACGATACTCATTTTAGAAAACGCAGATGTGCCCGTGCGCATGATGGGACGGCCATCAGCGATGTGGTACGCGCTGCGATCGAGGCACTCTCGCAGAGAGGTCGAGAAAGCCCGCGTGGCGAGGCGCAGGTGCGTGTGAGCGTCCTGCAAGGCGGCGGCGCGGTCATCAAGCGCCTTGTTGAGGCCCTTGACAAGCGCTCGCTGCTCCTCGTTCTGCAACATCTGCTCATTGTACATATCAACCGTTTTATTCAAGGCTTCGTGTAAGGCGGCAAGGTGGGCGACCAAATCTGTCTTCTCCGCTTCGAGATTTGCCAAGGATGCCGTGAGCTTCGCATTCTCCGCGGACTCGCGCTGCACCGTCTCGTTGAGGCTCTTGTTCTCGGCGTCGAGTCGCGTCAGAAGCGCGCCTTGCGACACAAGCTGGTTTGAGACCTCCTGAAGTGCCTGCTGAGCGCTGCTCAGCTCTTGCCGAAGCCATCCGGACGTGTCCTTCTCGTGGGACAGCTCCGCCTCCAGTGCGGGAATGCGCGTGAGGGCAAGCCGAGCCGTGGAGAGCTCGGAGGCGATGCGCTCAAGGGCGGCATTGGCAACCGCACGGTCGTGCTCCGCTGTGTGCAGCTTTGCCTTGAGTGCCTCAATGTCATGTTGCAGAACGGACACATCCTGTTCTAGTCGAGCTCGTTCTGCCGCGCTGGCTGCGCCGAGCGTGGCGAGCGCGTCTTGGGTAGAGTCGAGGCCTTCCTGCCCGTGTTCATACTTGGCCGCCAGCTCAAACAGGGCCGCTTGCGTGTTCGAGAGTGCTTTGCGGAGATCGCAGAGTTGAGAGGCGTACTCGTCCTTCCGCACCTCCGCAGCGGCGAGAGCGTTCTTGGTGCGCTCCAGGTCATCACGTGCGCGTGCCAGCTCAGGCTTGGTTGTCGTCTCTGTGGTGTGCTGAAGCGCGTGAAGCTGCGCCGCCAGGTCCTGCCGAACGGTATTGGCGTCTGCGAGATTCTGTGTCAATGCGTTGTTCTCCACGGCGTAGCTGGCGACTTGTCGGCTGAGGCTATTGATGGCCTCGTGTGCGTTGGACAAGCTCTTGAGGAGTGCTTTCACGTTTGACCGTAGTGACGTCGCGCTCTGCGACTCTCCGTCCACGCTCTCCGAAAGCTGCGAAACACTCTTCGTGAGAACCTCCTTGGCCTCTTGAAGAGCAAGAATTTGAGCAGTTTTGTCAGCCAGCTCGCGTGCCGCAGCACGCCCCTGTGCTTCCGAATCCTGAAGTAACGCGCTCAGTTCAGCGACTTGGTCGGCCAGACGCTGCATGGCAGCGCGGGTATTGACCAATTCTTTCCGGTCCTGCAACGCTGCGGCACCTCGTGCAGTGATGTCATCGCTCGTGTCGGCTAACATGCTATTGAGGCTGTCGCGATCCGTCTCTGCGGTAAGACGCGCACGCTCGCTCGCGGCCAACGCATCTCCCATCTCTTGAAGTGCACGACGCATCGCAGCCAGCTCCTGTGCCAGGGCCTCGTTGCCATCGCGTAGCCTGGCGGTCTCCTGGCGGGTGGACTCCATCTGGGACCTGTATGCCTCGCCAGACGCCTCTGCGGAATTGTTCGTATTCACTGTGTTCAGCACAGCGTCATCTAGACGTGCTTGAAGGCCACTCTGAGCAGCTTCAGCCGCAGCAAGGTCAGCCACCAGCTTGTCCACAGCACCCACTGCATTTGCTAGCTGCTGCTCCAGAGAGGCGTTGGCTTCGTGTAGCGCACCGTTCTCGGTCACCAGGTCGGACAGCGTCTGCGCACCCTCGGCAGTCGTCGCATTCGCGTTCTCGAGCTTGTGGATCAGGTCCTGCAGCTGCTCGAGCGCACGGTCCCTGCCGGTGAGCTCGGCACGCACGGCATTCAGCTCCGCATCGCGACTCGCAAGCTTACCAGCAAGCTTATCAATAGCACCGAGGGCGTCGGCAAGCTGCTGCTCGAGGTCCCGCTTGGCAGCCAGAAGGGCGCCGTTCTCAGATTCAAGCGCGGCGTTGGCAGCCTGGGAAGCACTGAGGGCCTCCTTGGTCGCCACGTAATCAACAGTCATGCGGTTTAGTGCATCGCGAGCATCGGCCAACTCCTGTGCGTACGCGTGCTGCGAATTCTCCGACAAACCAGCCGCTCGACTAAGTCTTTGCAGTTCGGCCAGAAGACCATCTACGCGATGGGACTGTGCCTGAAGATCAAGCCGCAACTTCTCAATCTCACTGCGCGAGCTCGCCAGCTCTCTCTCGAGCTCCTCAATGCGTTGCGCCTGTTGTGAGTCGGACAGTCGAACATCCCGAATCTCACTCTGCAGCGCCTCCACCGCGGTAGTCTTCTCCCGCAACTCGTCAGCCAGCTCACGCACAGCCTGTCGCGCATTCGCCAACTCCTTGTTGAGCCTCGCGCATTCAGACGCAGCGGCGCCAGCCTCCGCGTGGTCTGCGTTCAACAGACTCTCCATGGTGGCGCTCTGCGTTCGCGCATTCTTCAGCTCGACCGCCACGTCGTCGAGGGCAGCACGGGTGTTGCTCAGCTCCGCGCGGGAGGCACGCAGTTCGTTCTCCAGATCCAGCGCGCGGCGCGCAGTTTCCTCGAGGGCTTTGGCCTCGACCAGCTCGCCAGACGCACGGCTCAGCGATGCTGACAGGCGATCTGCTTCCGCACGTTGGTTATTCAGGTCAGATTGCAGTGCAGCGTTGTCATCGCGCAGCGCAGAAACCGCAGCTTCAGCCGCAGCAAGGTCAGCCACCAGCTTGTCCACAGCACCCACTGCNACCAGCAAGCTTATCAATAGCACCGAGGGCGTCGGCAAGCTGCTGCTCGAGGTCCCGCTTGGCAGCCAGAAGGGCGCCGTTCTCAGATTCAAGCGCGGCGTTGGCAGCCTGGGAAGCACTGAGGGCCTCCTTGGTCGCCACGTAATCAACAGTCATGCGGTTTAGTGCATCGCGAGCATCGGCCAACTCCTGTTCAAGTTCCGTCTTCACTGCGAGGAGCGATGCGTTCTCGTCCCGAAGCACCTTGTTTTCTGCTTTCAAGGCGGTGTTCTCTCCCAAGGCGACGTCTATATTTGACTTGCCGTTCGCGCTAGCGACGTGCTCCTTCTCGAGTTCTTTGAGGCGCATTTCAAGGTCATGCAGTTGCTTTGCTAGCGCATCATTCGCCGCGTTCGCGGCGTCCAGCTCGTTGTTTGCCGTGGCGAGGGCACCAGCGAGCTCTTCGCTCGTGCCCTTACCGATGCTGAGGGCTCCTGACAGTTTGGTGTTCTCTGCCAAGGCATTCGCCAGTTGGTCGCGCAGCTCCTTCAAGGAGGCCTCTAACGCCCTCTTTTCTGCGCCGTCGTTCTCATCGCCGTTGTTGGCTGGAGTGGGGATGGCGGCAGCACGCACGGCTGAATCGCGCTCCATGGCGAGTACGGCCACCTGCTCAAGTGCTTCCTGACTGTTCGCCTGCTCCTGTCGCAGATCATCGAGTTCACGCTTGAGCTCATCGATGGTATCGTCCTTCTCCTTCGACGCATCCAGCTGCTCCGCCAGCTCCATGTTGCGAGCCTCTGCCGCATCCTTCTCGTTGAGTGCCTTCTCGAGTAGATCGCGCAGCCGGTCCAGCTCGCCTTGCCGCAGGTGATTCGCCTCTCCGGAGAGATCGACCTCCTGCTGAAAGCTCTGCGCGAGTGCTTCTAACTTCTCATTGCGCGCCTGTAGTTCGGCGAGCTTGGCGAGGGCGTCATCACGCTCTTGCTCCACTCTCATCAGGCTCTCCTTCAGTGAAGGCACCTCGAGCGCGGCTGTCTCCAGCGCGGCGAGCTGGGCTTTCAAGGCATCACGCTCCTCTCCAAGCTTGGCGGTGTGGCGGCGGAGGTCACCAAACTCGTGCTGGAGCTGGTCGTACGCGTGACTTGTCAGAGGGGCGCGGTCGGCAAGCGAGCCGGAAAGTCTGTCCACGTCTGCTTGAAGCCGCGCGTTCTGCGCCGTGACGCGATCGAGCTCCTCCTGCAAATGATTGTTCCTCCCTACAACGTCATCATGCGCGCTGCCCGCGGCGTCACGTGCGGCGTTCAGCTGGCGTGCCAGCTCGTCTCGCGCGCTCTCCATCTCCGCGAGCTGACGCTGAAGGTCCTCGAGTGTGGAGGGTGAGTGTCCAGCACTAGGGCTCGGGGATACAGCCCGTTGAAGCGCATCCCGCAGCTTGCGCTCGAGATCACGCTTCTCTGCCTCCAGCTGGGCGATCTCGCCATCCTTCGTCGCGAGTTGCGCTTGGTGCACAGCAGTGTTGAGGTCTTTACCGGACTGAGCCGCTTGGCGCACCTCCAACTGGCGTGCACGGCCCTCAGCCGCATCGAGCTGGCTGCGCAGAGCGTCAATCTCCTCGTGCAGCTTGTGGATTGTGGCGTGGAACTTGTCTCTATCCGCGTTGGCGAGCTGAAGCTGCATCAACTTGTTGTGCAGCTCCGCCTTGAGGCGAGCTAATTCCTCGCGGTACTGATCACGCCGATTGTACGCGTCGTCGAGGTGACCGCGCATGCCACGCGCCTCCTCCTTGAGACGTGACGCATACGAGTAGAGCTCATCGGGGTTCATGGTGTCAATGTTGGCCTGATGTGAGAGCAGGGCAAAGTCAGACAAGGTGGCATCAGACGAGCCTGGCAGTCCAGCCGTTGGCCTTGCTGTCCGAGGCAGGTCAAAGTCGGCGAGTCCGCTTCCAGCCCCGTAGAGCGGACCCGTCATGGGCGCGACGCGGCGGAACGACGGGTCTTGCGCGGCGTAAGGCGGAAAACGCCCCGACGCGTTGAGCCGACCTCCGCTTCGATCACCGCCAGGAGCGGCAGCCGCACTTTGACTGCGTTGAGGGCTGCCGTGGGAGGACGAGCCGAGCTGAGGTCGCGGTGCGCCGTCACGGTAGTGGCTGCCGTAGGCGAGCTCCTTCACGCTAATAGGCATGGCCAGCCCGCTGTGGCCGCCGAGCCCAGCGAAACCGGACGCAGGACGGACAATGGGAGTAGCATCAGTTCGATTACGGCTGTTGTCGAACAGAGAAGATGAGCCGTAAAGACGAGGGTCCATGATTGGAAGGCTGATGCCTTAGTTGTTGTTGATGTTGACCCTTTTTCTTGTTCTTCTTTTTTTTATGCGGGTTTTTTTTTTTGCTTTTGAACTCTGCAGTGTTAGTATTATTCTGTTTCTTTTCCCCCGTGCTCCTATTTGCCTATCTGTAAAGTGCAATCGACAAAAAAAGAGTAGGTTGTACGAGTAGAGGAAGTCGAAGAAACCTATTCCGTGGGATGTGTCCCGTTGGTGTTGTCAATAGCTCGCTTGATTGTTCTGGCACACACAAACACACACACACACCGAGAAAAAAGAAAAAGCGCACTGCCGTTAGCCTTCTATTGTTGCAGGCGAGTTGAGGCAGAGAGGTTGCACTAAACGAAAACGGAGATAATCCTGTGTCTTTCGTATTCTGATGGACAGCATGAATGTGAACAAGAAAAAGAAAGAAAGAACAATTTGGACGGGAGGTGGGTCGAAATGAATGATGTAGAGAAAGAGAGATTCAACGATTGCTTTTTTGATGTAAATCATGGCTCAGCGGCACATAGAAGAGATTCAATGTGAGGGTGAGTATGCCGGTGAGAGACGACAACTAAAATAATAATAAAAAGGCTACGTGTTGATGTAGCCGCGGCGGAAAGTGCCTCCTCACTTTTTTTTCTTTTTCGAGGTGATGATGCGGAGACACCTGTTCATGTTGTTGTTGTTGTTGGCTCGTTTTTTTTTTTGTTTGTTTGTTTGTTTGCAACTATTCCTGCTTCCCGTTGTTGTCATTTTGTTTTGAAAACTCTGTGTATATGTGTGTGTGTGTTATCGCGGTGCGTTGTGCTCAACAATAAACACATCCCCGTCCTTCATTTCGTACCGGTCATTCACAACCTGCATCTGCATCTCCGCAGACTCCAAATTCGGCTTTTGGATCAACTCATTCCACGGCAGCACCTTGGCGCGCACAAAGTACTTCCCAAAGTCAGAGTGTATTTCTGCTGCCGCCTCCTTCGCGGTTGCCCCTTGGCTGAGCGACCACCCGTGCGACATCAGAGGGCCCACCGTGAAAAACGATTGCAGACGAAGAAGACTAAAGACACGCTTCATCATCACTTCACCACGAGGCTCATCGATGTCGTACTCTTTCAGAAACTCGAGCCTCTCCTCGCGCGTCGCAAGTTGGGAGGTTTGTTCCTCAATGGCGGCAGATACTCGGCACGTACGATCAGCACCGTAGCGGTCCTCCACAAGTGACGCAAACGAATTTCCCCTCGCGACAGAGGCTTCGTCCATGTTCAGTACAAACATCATCGGCTTCGCTGAGAGGAGCTGATACTGCTCAAGCCAGCGCGTCTCCTCCGCGGTCAGTTTTTTGTTGCTCTTGGTGTGCAGCAGATCACCAGCGGGCTTCCCATCCTCCATCCATGACACGAGCTTTTGAATAAAGACCACCTCTGGGTCGTTGTTCTTTTTGGTTTTTGCCACCTTGTGCATCCTCTTTTCAAGCACTTCCAGATCGGACAGAATCAGTTCATTTACAATCACGTCAATGTCCTCAAGCGGGGTGGGCTTGTCGAAGCCATCACGCACGCTCTCAAAGCAGCGCACGGTATGCAGCAGAACAGAGCAGGGACGGATGTCCGCGAGAAACTTATTGCCAAGGCCCGCACCCTTCGACGCACCCGCAATGAGGCCTGCGACATCTGCCAAATCCACCTCCACATCGACCACCTTCTGGGCACCCGTGAAGGCTGCGAGCTGCCTCAAGCGCATGTCCACAACTGGCACCTTGGACAAGTTCGCGTCAATCGTGCAGAAGGGGAAGTTGCCGGTCTTGGCCTGCTGGCTGCACGTCAAGGCGTTGAAGAGAGTTGACTTGCCCACGTTAGGGAGCCCGATAATGCCAGCACCCCGTCGTCGCTGCACCATCAAGCTGCAGCGGAACATGGATTGACCTTGAAATGAATATGAAATAAATTCTATTATATATATATATATTTATATATAGGTCGTGCTGAACTGAAGACGTGTGTGTGTGTGTGTGTGTGTGTGTGTTTCAAGTGTGAAGCATTCGATGGGTGCAAGAAAAACGAAGAGATCAAGAGAAGTGGGAAGAGGGAGAGGATAATAGGGGGAGTGGGGAATAAGAGAGAGAGAGATGCGAGCGTGATGCAACTACTCACTCTAACATTTTGTGCATGTAACCACTTCCGTGAGTGTGGATAAGAACAAAAAAAGGGGAAAGACAGTGAGACAGTAAAGTACTTCTATACACTGATTCACCAACAAATGCACTTGTTCACTCTTATCCCCGCTCTTTTTAAATAATAATAAAAATGTTTAAAAAAAAAGAAATGCAAATAACAAGTGGAGAGATACTTTTAAAAAAAAACGCTCGTCAATTAAAAGTTGTGCGTACGTACTGGCTAGATGAGGACAGTCGGTAAGTGAGAAGAGAGATCTTCATCGACGTGACACACGGCGACGTTTACTTATCCGAGCCTCGTCACGCGCACACCTCATCTTTGCACATTCAGTACCTGGCTGATGGCTGATGGCCCTATGCTGGACTGGTAAATGCATTTGTGTCTGCACACTGCAAGCGCGGACAGCTGACTTTTGGGAACGTGAACGTACATTATTTTTCCATCGTGTTTCTTGTTGTTGGTGGTGTTGCTTCTATTATGTTTCTATGTATCAGAAGTGTGTGTGCATGGACAAAAAGCACAAGGGCTGCCGATATCGGATGGAAAAGAAAGAGAAAAAGGAGAATAAAAAGAAAAAGACAAAGAAAAAAGAAACAATAAAGTGACGACAGCAAAGCAAAAAAAAAAAAAAAGAGCATAGGTACAATTGAACGGATGTAGAAAAAAAAACGAAAGAAAAAAGGATATCAGAAACAGAAATGACCAATAATAAAAAAAAAAAAAACAGAAATATTTGGGACACGTAAGCCACGCGTGTTTCACATACCCGAGAGAAGCAGTGGTACTTCTGAGAAAGGTGCATCGCATCATCTTCTGCGACATCGTCAACAAAAAGTCAGTGCGGAAGACGGGCACGCAGATTCTACGGGTAAAAACAAACTGCCTGACTAAGGCAAACGTAACATGTAAAAAAAAAAACATAAATAAAAAAAAAAGCTCACGCGGCGAGAAAAAAAAAAGAGGGGAACAAAAGACAGACGCGCAAAGCGAAAAAAAAAAAAAGGAGGCCTATCGCGCCCGCACGACATGTCTTCCAGCGGCAGATGCGGTACAAGCAAAATTAAAACAAAAAAAGTATAAACGAGTGTACAGAGAAACGGCAGTAAACAGACAGAAGAAGATGAAGAAGAAAACAAAAGGGCAGAAGAGACGTAGAGAACAGAAAGAAAAAAAAAGAGTTGCCGAGCGCAGCTCAAAATACAACTCTACATGAGTCGTTCCCCTCAAAAAAAAAAAAAAGTGTGAGTGCGAGGAGGTAGCAGTATGACAAACAGAAAAGAAGAAAGTGGGATGACGAGAAGGTGTTCAATGAGTGCATGTGTGCGTGTTTGCTGCTCGTGTTTTTTTTTTTCTTGTCTTTGATTTGTTTAAAAGACACTAAGCAGCTCATCCGGCTCGTTCGAAGATTCGACCACCGAGACCGTGACGTTCTCGAAGATGCGATGCGGAGGGAGAATCAACGTCGGGTGCGTCGCGTCGCGTGTCTCTGGTGTGGCGAACGCGCGCAGGAATGTGTCACGTGTGTCCTCACGATCCTGCTCACACTCCTCGCCAAACCAGAGAAACACCAAAATTGGCGCGTCGCCGACCCCAGGCACGACGATCGCGTAGCACCGCTCTGGAGACAGATCCTCCAAATCAAACACATCGTCTTGACTGTGAGTGTCGAAGGGATACACGTACACCTCCACATCGCGCAGCTCCGCACCTCCTACTCCGCCAGCGGCGTCGAATGCCGCGGGTGCCAAGTCGCGTGGCGACGGGTCTTCTTCTTCTTCGTCATGAGCGTGATCGCTACCGGGGAACGCAGCAGCGATGGGCATCGTCATGCCGCTGACAGTCTCCGTCGTGCTGTCCTTCTGCGGCGCAGTTACACCGCTGCCTCTGCGCTGGGCGGGCGGCTGCGGCGCGCGCTGGGCCGGCGGTAGCGTGACGCGAAATTGCCCCTCACGGGCGCGAGCCCCTTGTGTGTCGTGCGCAGCAGAGCCCGAGGCAGGCGGCACCCCTGCGCTGGTGCTCATGTGGCTGGTATTCGGATTAGGAGTCGCACTCGCCACACCGCGCGGAAATGACCTGTTCGCTGTGGGAGGTGTCTGCGGCTGGGGCTGAGCGTGACCGCTGCGTTGGGCGGCTGGCGGGGAGCTGACGAGGCCCTCGCCCAGCGCCGCCGTACCGGATGAACGACGACGCTTAGAGTGACCAGCTGGCTGCGATGTCACGCCACCCGCACGCGGTGTGCTGAAGCCAGCCCCACTCCCACCACCACCACCACCACCAGCCGCAGCCGCAGCTCCGAGACGCCCGTGACGGAACTCATGCGGAGCCCCCACAGCGGCCTTTCCACGCATCGGTGCAGTTGCAGGACGCTGCCAGGCGTGTGGGAGCTCTGTCGAGAACGTGTCATCAGCACTTGGCAGGAAAGGTTGTGCCACTGCCTGGCTGGAGACCTGCGAGGCGTGTTGGACGAATGCGTTCTGCACGGCATCGATGCCGCCGTGTACATCGACGAGCTCACCACAGATGGGGTCTGTGCCGCTCACGCAGCGCGGCAACGCTGGTGAACTTGGCGCCGCGACGCCACTGCGCGGAGTCGAGGGACGACCTTGCCGTTTCTGAGACTCGAGCCACATCTGCAGATACGTGTCCACGTCCCTTGGGCTGTGCGCCACGTCAGCCACGTCGCCGTCCTCCCTGGACACGAGCGCGGGCACGGGCACGTAGACAATCTCCATTCCTCTCTGATTGACACTCGTTGAGATGTCGACGGTCACCGCGATCGGCGTCAGAGGCCGCGGCGTGACGGAGTAGGACGAGGCACCATCAACGGTGGCTGAGGGTGTGGCGTTCGTCGCGGTCGTGGTGGTGGAGGTGCTGTGTTGGTCTTCGCTCACTTTGGGTGTGGATACGGTCGAGTACGAAAGCGGCACGTAGCCTCGAAAGTAGTTGTAGTGAATGAAGGCATTCCACTGTGTGCTGGCGCATGACGCGATGGCAGGCGGGCATTTTGTGCCAGCAAGGAACAAACTGTGAAGCTCCGCGGACTGCACATCTGGCGTGCTCTGGAAATTCATAATGAAGCCGTAGCACAGCCGCTCATCTAGCACAACTTCGGTGGTGTCTTTGCCGCCCTCGCAAGAGCCTGTCAGCTGCTTCCTCTTCTTCTTCTGCGTATTTGGCAAGGATGACTGAGGCTCAGATACGTGATGGCTAGTGACGACGCGAGCAAGCTGGTGCACGACGTCAAAGTCACGACTCGCCTCTTCACCTCTTGTGCTGCCCGCCAACCGGAACACGAACGCCTGGCGAAAGGAAAACGGAAACATCTCGGATTTGGAATGCGGCACAAAGACAAACGCCACGTTGAATGTAGGGTGCGTGAGCTGGCACTCCCAGCAGGTCAGATTCACGAAGAAACCGGAGTTGGGGCTGCAGACTAATCGCTTTGACCGAACGAGATCGTAGGCGGCGTGGTAGCACAACCCATTTCGCCACATAATGTACGCAATGGCAAAGGAGCAGCTGCGAGAGACACCTTGATGGCAGTGAATAAACACGCGTCCACCCGCCACACGCACCTCCTCAATGAAAGCGTTCACGTACGGGAAAAGTGAAAAGATCGGCTCATCCGGTGTGTCCTGCAGGTTGAGTGACAAGTAGCGGAAGCAATCGGGGAAGTAGTTTGGTACGCTAAATGCGACCGTGTTGACCACAGCCGTGATGCCCTTGTGGAGAAGCTGGGTGCGGTCCTTCGCGGCGGCCTCGCCACCGACGAAAAGCCAAGGCAGCACCTGTGTCGCGTACGGGGCAACCTGGCGCAGGCGCTTGACGCGGTCCTCTGACATGCGCCGCTCATCGGTTTCGTCCAAGCCCTCCTCCGCGACGTCGTAATCCCTGTACGCCCCCTCAGGACCTCGCCATGCCCCGCTGGTGTCACCATGTTCGGGCTTGGAGGCTCGAGGCAGGTCCGCCAGCTGCTTCTCACGTAGCGCGGCGAACCCCTTGATCGGTATCACAGGCGCCGCGCCAGAGGAGGAGAGGGCCAGATTCGACGGGCTCGGAGCAGTCGTGGGAGCCGCCGACCGCGACGGGGTCACCGTCGCGGCGAGAGCTCGAGACAAGTTTAGCGAGGGCACGTTCGGGTGAGACGAGGAGACCGAAGACTTGGAGGGCATCGCTGTGGCGGTGAGCATGGTGGGGGAATGTGCGGCGCCGTCACCGCTGCCCTCGCCACCACCACCCAACGGGCTCATCGTGCGCGAGTTGGCCTCGTGCGTGTCCTCGTCGTCCGCGCTGGTGGTGAAGCAGCGGCCGCGTTGACTGCCCCTGTCGTGCTGCCACGACGGTGTGGCTGTAAGTGTGCTCGAGTGCTGCCGCACCCCCTCGCCGCTGATCTGCGAGCACGAATCCACCAATGACGCCGCGTCGTCACTTTCGTTGTGTTCGATCGGGCTGCGTGCTACGTCGTCGTCGTCCGCGGGGACCCTGTGCGTGGGCCAGCCCACATCACTTCGACGGTCAGCACCAGTACCAGTGCCACTTCCCAAACCATTCACCGCGTTGAAGGATGTCGTCGTCGTGCTATTGACAGGATCATGGTGACGACGCCCGCTGGCGCTGCCCTCCACGGAGAGCCTCGTCTGTGGTGTCCTGCGGGTGGCCAGAATGGGCTCATCACTTGGCGCCGCAGGGAGCTCCAGAGTGGGTGGTCCTTGTTGCGACGTGCCTTGTTGGCCGCTGCCGTGAAAGTTCGCTAACGGCACCGTGAAGGACGGCGTGGTCGTGGCGCTGCGATTCGCAAAGGCCGTGCTGCTCGGCACCGTTGCGCCGCGTGTGGCCCGTCCCGCGCCAAGCACTCTGCCGCCACTTCGCGGAGACGCGGAGGTGCTGCTGACGGACGTGCCAGACGTGGACACTGCCCGAGGTGAGAAGGTCGTGGCGCTGCCCGCTGCCCCAGGATGAATGTGTCGCAACAACGCATTGCGTCGGCACGCCTCGTTCAGCCGCTGAGCCGGCAACGACACGGGGTTACCGACAAAGCTGGGCCACGCGAGACGACCGACCAAGCACGGCCGTGTGATTGTCAGCAGCGCGCGATCGCGACGCGATGTGCGGCTTCCACCCCGCTCTGTCGACGTGAGTCTCGAGCGGTTTATGTTGTAAAAGAGATGCTTCACCTGCTCCGGGTGCTCCTTGAGCTGCCGGTTGAGCTGGAAGCCGTACAAGACGGAGACGGCGGCGACGAGAGGGTGTGCCGTCTTGCCTGTGAGCTGGTGAATCGTAAAGCTGTATTGGTAATTGTTCTGCTGTGCGGCGCTGCCGTAGGCACCACCACGGCCATACCACCCGTACTGCGAGGCTTGCTGCGATTGCAGCTGATGCACTGAGGAAGCGGCGAGCTGCGGTGATGGCTCCAGCAGGCCTGGCGTGCCGCTGCCGACGGCCGTGGGCGTGGTGGAAGATGCCGTGGTGCCAGGCTCCGCCGTCGCGAGTGTGCGTCGTGCAGACCACCGCGGTGTCGACCCGAGGCTGGTGCGAGGCGTGGAGCGGCCAACTGTGGTGGAGAGCCCGCGTGGGGTAAAGACCTCCGCCATCCCGCGTGCCCATGGAGGGGCGTTGACGGAATCACTAAACGCACCCGAAGACGCCTCTCCGCCGCCGCTGCCAGACGCAGCCATGGCGGTGGCGTTAGCGCGGGTCGTGGGCTCTTGGTGTTCGCGTGGGGAGGGACCGCGGCTCAAGGACGGGCCAGAGCCCCCAGATCGTTCAATGTGAATGAGAAGATAGAGATCATCCGCGTGCACAGGGACTTGTGCGGCTGAGAGATGCACCGGCTCCACACCCACGTGCTCTGCCGCCACGGCGTTGGACGGAGACAGATGCATACCGCTAAACTCCGCGGGGACAGACCCCGCGTAACCACTGCTGCCAGCCGCACGATTCCGCGCTGCGGAGCCACGTGTTTCGCTACCCCCGCCACCGCCGCCACGGCGATTTGTCTTACCATTGTCTTGTTGGCTCGGGTTCTCCTTGTAGAAAAAACGCAAAGCCTTGAGATTGTGGTCGTAGCCTTGGAAGCTATTCAAGACATCCGCAGAGATGAGGTTCTCGGTTGTCAGAAGACTGTTGTTGTTGTTGTTGCTGTTGCTGGAGAGCCGCTCTTCTGGAGCGAACTGCAGATCACTCACGGTGAAGGGCACCGCGTCGGTACAGACGTTGTTTCCCATTCTTGTCTTGCACTATACAATGTTTGTTTTGATTTTCTTTTTCTTTTTGTGTGGGGGGGGAGGGAGGTCTCGCTCCGTCTTCTCTCTACTCGTTCTCAGGGCGGCTGCAATTGCTTGTCGTCTGAGCAAATCTAAAGAGCTCTGACACTCTGGCTGTGTGGTGAGAGGGAATGGGGGAGAGCGTGTGCAAAACTGCTTGTGTGAAAAGTGCTAGATGTCAACGTTAAAGCACGAAGAAAAGAAAAGGCGAAAAAAAAAGGGGGGGCAAAGGGAAAGAGAAGAAATGCGCGCAACCGTTGAAGAGAAAGCGCGCCTAAGAACACGAACAAAGAATGAAATAGATACCTGTTTTCTATAAAAAAAAAAGGAAGAAAGCGAATAATAACTATTTGGACCCTTTTATGATTCTCCCTTCCTCTTTTTTTCTTTCTTTTTTTCGCAGCTATTGTTTGCTTTCTGAATGTTGTTTGTTCTTTTTTCTGTTCTTGTGTACCGTGGAGAATTTGTTCGTGATTATTTTTATCCTTTTTTTTTTTTTTAAGGAGAGACTGTGGCAATTCGAAGGCAATCAGTGTTTTTTAGCACGCTCGAAAAAAAAACCCGAGAGAAGAGAAAAAGAAAAGAGACGGATCAGTTCAAGTTGTGGAGCACACCTGTTTTGTGTGTGTGTGAGTGAGTTGTTGCTTCTCTTCACGTCAGACAAAAAAAAAAGGACAGCTTTCGAAATATAATAAAATCAGTGCTACTGACTTTGATTGTTTACGGTAACTTGAGAGAGCGCATGGCAACACGGCGGTCAGAAAAAAACAATGGCGCAGAGCGGCAGACCAAGAGATAGATGTGATGGATGAAAGAAAGGTGTGAAGAAGTTATTTGGCAAGGTGGGGAAAAAAAGCACTGGTGGCTCCCGCTAATGTTTTCTGTTGCTCCTACTAACACGTGTTATTGTTGTTGTTTTGTTTTTGTGTGTTTTCACGTGTGTGTGTCGGGAATGTGTGTTTCATGGCACAGCGAACTATGAGCGGCATGCTATCAACGATTTTGTTCTGTAAAAAGACGCCCAATGGCCTCACCAGAATCATTGATAACAGAAACGGGGACGCTTCAGTAGGGAAGAAAGGAGGTCAAAGCAGATGCAATGAAAGGCAATCACACCCAACTCCCTGCATGTGTTTTTGATCCCTCTCCAAAAGCAAAAAAAAATGTGCCTGCATGGCACGAGGTTTTGCTATTACTTCGGTGTGTACGTTTTTTTTTTTTTTTGTGTGTGTGTGTGTGTTTGTTGTTGTTGTTGCCAGGTGCTGTTGGTGTTGACCTATTCTCCCTTCCTCTTTTCTTCCTTTTTTTTTTTTTGCCTTTCTCATGAGAAACTTTTTCAAGAGAAAGAGGCACGAGCAAAGGTCAGGAAGATAGGCAGTGTAGAAGTTGCCAAGTTTACTATAGCTTGGCGAGCAGCGACGAAGAAACTAGAAACACACAAAAACAAAAAGAGGGAAAGAGTTTCACAAGTTTGCAAAGAAGATTGCTCTGCGGAAGGCTACGTTTACATATTGTCTTCTCCCGCTCTCTCACTCTCTCTCTCTCTCGTGGAAAGTCATGAATCAAAATAATACGTTTTTCTTCTGTTTCCTTTTTTTTGTTCTCTTTCGTGCTTCCGTAGCCAGACAGCCCACACAATTTGGAAAGCACTGCTTAAAAAAAAAAAAAAAAGAGAGAGAGAGAAGAAAAAGAGAAGGTGCCGTATGCAAAAAGAAGGAGAAAAAAAAGACATTGTTGATGCACAGGCACAAACACACTTGAATACATCATGGCGGTTTAACGATGAAACCCGGAAAAAAAAACAGAGACAGAGACAGAGACAGAAGAAAAAAAGCAAGGCGTCAGAACAAAGTGCTTCACCTCATGCCGCACCCGTGTGCGGTTCCACGTAGTTGATCGGGAACAGTCCGGTGCGCTGGTTGCAGACACCCTTAAACCAGCCTTCTTCTGGCGCCCTGTTCACACAGACAATCAAATCGCCTTCTTCGAAGCTCAGCTCATCCGGTGCGCGTGCCTTGTACGTGTAGAGTGCCTTCAGCGTCGAGCCTTCAATGTGGTCCGACGCGGCGGCGGCGGCGGCTGTCCCCGTTGCAGCCACAGACACGACACCACCAGCGCCAGGCGACCACGTAGAGGACACGGGCGTCACCGCACTGCCCATCCCAGCCGCAGCTGAGCCAAATGTCTTGGCCGGCTCCGGACCAAGTGTTGTCGCGGTTGCGGAGAGGTGATAGCGCTGCGCCGCCGGTGCCGCCGCCACCCCACGGGAGGTGGATGAGGAGAGACCGGCAGGCGCCGTCGCTGCGACGCCACTGCTACCGGCGTCCGGCGCGAGGTACTGCAGTTGTTTTTCGAGCATGGCTTGGATACGTTTGGCGAAAGCGGACTGAGGAGGTGCGCGGGCCGTCGCGGTGGTGGCGTTTGCAGAAGCTTGCACACCCGCAGACATCCCAGCGGCAGCTGGGGAAGAGGCAGCAGTAGCAGCAGCAGTAGCAGCAGCAGCAGTAGCAGCAGTAGGTCCTGGCCGATTCACCGTAGAGGTTGCTGAGGTGGCTGTCGTGCCGCGAATGCCCGTCGTCGCCGCACGGAGAGAGCGGCGGGTTTGTGACTGGATTGTTGCGCGAAGATGATCTAGCACGGCCTGTTCTTCCTTCTGCTGTCGCTGCATTTGGGTGAAGGAGGGCTGCACGAGCTCCCGGTAGTCCAGCACGGTGCTCCACCGATTCAGGTTCATCTTCTCGGAGATGTCTCGTGGGTGGACGTAGTCGACGCCGGCGATTTGAAGCGAGCGCAAGGTGGGCTCCACGGCCTTCTCCGCCTTTTCAAGCTTGTGACGAATGTGCAGAACCTCCTGAGCCACCTCACGTCGCTTCAGCGCGAGCACCTCGTTCGCCTCTGCGAACTGCTTCGCGGACGGGTCCAGGCTCTCCGCCTTGAGCTCACGCTGCATGTCGTTGGTCCTCATGTCTTCCTCAATCTGTGCCAGACGCCTCTCTTTACGGTACAAGAAGCGGCTCGCGGCGATGTAGTAATCCGAAAAGCGCTTGAAGTGATGCTGCTGCACCACGCGCAGGGTATCACTCAACGCGTTCTGCTGCTTATCATACTTGGCTGTGATACTATCACAGCCGTCAAGCACAAAGTTGTTCAGCGCCTCGGCAATCTCGCGTGCTGTGTTGGCGTTGTCAATCGTGTCCTGCAGTTTCTGGGCATGCTCGCTAGCGGCGTTCTTGAAGGCATCGTGCCCGCTGCGACGGCCAGCCTCACGTTCTTCCATCTGTAGGCGTCTCTCAACTTCCTTACGGCGCTGCCTAGCCAGGCTCGTCAGATCGCCCACACACGTCTGCAGCTCTTGAAAGATGCCAAAGACACGGTTCCACACGCCCTGCTGCTTCTCTTTGTTTTGCTGGAGAAACAAGTCAGAGTCGTCGCGATCGAGCTCGTAGCGCTTGCGCTGCTGAGCATCATCGTTGTTGTAGTTCTCCAACTGTTCGCGAATCTTCAGCAAGTCCTCCTCGCACGCCTCCACCTGGCGATGCTTGGTCTCGACAACGGTTGTAATATCGCGGTCAGCCATGCGAAAAATAGCCCACCGACGACGGCGATCACTGTTCCGGCTCTCCGTGTAGTAGTTCGAAATAACCGGGTACTGGTCGGTGATGAGGCGCAGAATGTGCTCGTAAATCTCCAGCTGCCGACGCGAGATCTCCTCTGCGAGGGACATCTCACCGTTGGCAATACTCGCCTCCAGCAGCTGCTCACACTGGTCAACATCGGGGGAGAGTTCCTCGATGGTGTTCTGAAACGAGGTGAGATCACCAAAAACACCGCGTGTGTTGCCCTCATCGCGCAGTTTGGTCTGCAGTGCGTTCGTAATGAAACGCAGGTCACGTGGCTCGAGGACAGCGTGCTTGAGCTCCTCCTCGATTTGCTCGACCAGCTCACGCTGCTTTGGTGTCATGAAGGAGTGCGACTTGGTCTGCTGCAGGGTCGAGATGAGATGGATAAGATCAGGCAGTGGCGCGTGCTGATCGCCATCAAGCTCTTGACCTTTCGTCACCAGGCGCTTTTCCGACAAGTGAAGATTGCAGTGTTCAATGATGGTCTTGCTGCACCAGAAGGACCCGCCTTGAACAGATACGCTCTGTTGAAGTTCTGCCAACTGCTGCTCACAGCGCTCAAACTGGTAGTCGAGCTGGGCGATCATTGTGTCCAGCCATGACTGAAATGTTTGTAAGAAACTGTTGTCGGCAATGATTGTCTCGAGCTTGTTCTCCTCCTCAACGTACACCTGCTTGTTGCGGTGGAACAGGGTGGTGGAATCACGACGCGCTGTGGCGGTCATCTTTGCGGAGTTGAACAAATGAAGAGAGAAAAAAAGAAAAAAAACTCGTGAAGACAACAGTTCACGAACTACAATGCGCACAGTTCACCGCTGGTGATGCTGCTGCTGCTGCCGGTAGGCTCACTATTCAATTGTTGTGGTTCTGTTTGCCTGAGAGCGACACGTCTCCTGCTGCGTTTCTTGGAAGGTGTGATGGGGGGAGAAAAACAGATGGAACAGATATATATATATATATGATGATTCCCTAGCTTTTGTTTGTGTTTCGTTCACGCACTGAGAGATTAGGAGGCGCAACAAGATAGTGTCTTCTGTCTGTGTGTGTGAGTGTGTGTGTGTGTGTGTTTCCTTCGTCTATCTGCAAAGTATGATCGATCCAATGAGACTGATAAATGCAAAACGAGTGACAGGGCGAAGACAAAGTGTAGGAAGGAGGGCAGAGGGGACGGTGTGAACGTGGTGCAACAAGGCAGAAGTAAGAGGGACATCGCTGTGCGTCGCGTGAAGACGGAGAAAAAAAAAGGTAGTGCCTGCGGGATTCAAACAAAAGAAGCACGGCGTCGGCATTCACGTGCAAGAGGAAGGTCTTCCGAATGCGGGAACTGCTGGGGTGGTTTCCGCATGCCCACACACCGCCCACGAGCGGGAAAAAAAAGCTGAAGACAATGACAGAGAGAAGGCACAGAAGAAGGAAAGAATAATCTCTGTCGATGCAGCGAATCCTAGAGTGTGTCGGTGCTTTGTTCATGTAGGTCTCTCTGTTTTGTTGTTGATGCAGAATCGTTCACATCTTTGCACCGTGGCCACCACAAACAGAATACAAAAGCAACACAAAACGAAAAGAAAAAAAAGTATAAACGAAGATGCTTGATGAAGAGGCACGGAACAATGTACAAGTACAGAAACAACGAAACAAGACAAAACGCGAAGGAAGATTGGCGATGTGAGCGCGCAAGACAAACAAACAAAAAAATCCGCATGAGCGAGTTCAGCAACTGCTCAGATTTGGGGTCAATAAAGGCTCAAAATGCGGTAGGCGCGACAAAAAAAAAAGGACTAAAAGGTACAAAGGTGTGAGAAAAGGGCAGAGAGAAAGAAAAAAAGGACATGTACAGAAGCCCCTACGAGCTAGCAGGACCAAAACAAAAACAAAAAACAAGGAGGCGGCAAAACGGCAGGGATGGGGAACACGCAGAGAATGCTTACTGTGCTCGGGGAGCAAGCGATCACATCTCTATGCCGTCCTCGTTGAAGGAACGCCACATCTCGTACTCACTGACCGCGCGCGACGTGTGAACTTCCTCTTCGGCCGGCTGACCGACATCCTCATCGCTGCCTTCAACAGCTTTGTGCGGTGGCGCCGGTGAGACGGCGGAGGGTTCAATCGTGGCGGTGGGCGGGGCATGTGCGAGTGGCCTCGCCACGTCATTCTTGCGTACATTGTGCAGGTGTGTGTTGCGCCGTGTGGGGCTTACTTCGAGTGATTGGAGAAGCAGCGCACGCTCACGCGCCCTCTCACGTCGCGCCGCCTCGGCAGCCGTGTGGTCGTCGGTGGCGGCACTGGCATCATGGTCAGGGTCAGAGCTGCCTCTCGTGTACGCCGTGTGAGTAGATTCGTGACCGTTGGCTAGCTCCGCACGACAGGCATCGTCACGCAGGGCAGCCACGGTCGCAAAAAGGGGTGGCGGAGGAGATGCGTTACGGGGTGTGGTCCGTGTCTTCTCTGTCGCCGTCGCTGCAGCAGCAGCAGCAACCTCGCCTGTCTTGGCACTCCGCGATGCGGCGACGGGGGGCACCGACATGCACTGCAGGTCACCCTGTACGCCGAGCGTGTAGTTCTTCTCCGAGTCTTGCTCTCCACGCATGTGATGGCTGTGGTGAACGCGCACGGCGTAATCGGCAGAATCCGTCCGTTGGCGTGGTTGGCGATCACCGCCCTCCTCGTCCTCCCCCTCGTCGCGAACCAGGTCAAAGCTTCCAGATTGCAGCGCACGCACGTGCTGCGCAGGCCAGCCCGTCGCCGCAGAGATGAACGGTGGCGGCTGCGCGTGCCGGTACTGCGCTAGCAGCGAGGCCCGGTAAGCTGCCGATGGGTCGGCGCGGACATGACGAGGCGGGGAGGAGGCGGAAAGGCCTTGCATGGGGTGCGGCTGCGCGAGCAGGCGTTCCTCCTGTAAGCGGCGGTTATGTGGGACGTCAGGCGCCACGGCCCGATTCGACGTGGCGTGCTCACGACGACGGTCAACCGTCGCGACCGCCGCCTCCGAGGTGTCCTTCCTTTGCGAGACTGCACCACGCAGCTCATCACGCAGCTGGTGCTCGATCGCCTTCAGCTTGTTGAGCTTTTCCAACAGCGAGTCCACGCCGTCCGCGGGGACAGAAGGGGTTGTCTGAGTAGCACGTTTCTGATCGTGGTGGTGCGGCGCGCTATGGGAAGAAGAGGTCGGTGCCTTGGCGGGCGTCGCATCTGTGGAGGGCAAGGGCTGCGGCGAGGTGCGCGGCACGGGGGAGAGCGTGAGGCTTTGCATAGTGGTGTCCTCCGCGGACCACGCCGTCACCGTCGCTGGCGCGGCAGAACGTGTGTTGTTGCTGTTACTGTGCTGCGGGTGACGAGGCTGGGGAGCAGAGGTAGCGATGGCCGGCACGTCGGACGGCACGTGCTCAGCAAGAACACGCTCAAGCGCCTGAATGTGTAGCAAATACGACTTCTCCCGGCGCCGGCACTCGCGCAGTTGGCGACGGTACTCCTTGGCCTCGCCACGCAGGCGCTCAACCTCATCCAGAATCTCTCCCAGCAATTGCGCCTCGCGTGCCTGAAAAGGCGACCGCCCAGGGGCGCCTGCCTCGTACGCGTTGGCGAGGTCATTGTCGCGGTCGTCATGGTGACGGTGCCTCCAGTCGTGCTGTCGCGTGTTGGGCTGATCGCCGCCAGCCTCACGGTACACGTCGCCGTGTACGTCGCGAGGCGGAGCACGACGCGAGCCCCCTGTACGGCCACCGGGTGGCGTCGTGGGCGCTTGGCTGGGCAGCCGGGCCTTCACAGCCGTTGGGGACACGGAGCGTCGGCGCCTACCGCTTAGGCCACGCTCTGCCGACCCGCGTCGGCGGCTGCGCGGTGGCTGTGCGAAGAGGTCCTCCTCATTGAGGTCGGCCCCCTCACCGTCGTCATCGCTGTGGTCATGCACGCCGAGTGTCCAGTGAAGCGGGTGTGCCTCGCGCGTTGGCGTCGTGCCCGGATTCCACGGAGGGCGTTGCAGCACCTTCGCCAAAATGTCATCCTCTCCGTTCACCTTCTCTCGCTGCAGCTGTCGCGATGCAAAGGTGTCACGCGTGTAGCTGCGGTAGCCAGACGGTCGCTGCACCTGCCTCGTCACTGGTGCCTGCAGCACAGGCGCCCGGCGAGGCCCACGGCGTGAAGGACGAGAGTTGGAGGCTGAGCGAGGACGTGAGTGGCTTGGCGGCGATGTGCCGTCCTGTCCGTGTGGGCGGGTGTGCGACCCCGGCAACGATGCACGCGGGGCTGACGCATAGCGGCGCGGCACCGCCGAGCCAGACGCGGGCCGTGAGACTGGTGCGGGGCTCTCGTCCTCTGGGATGGCCCCGTTCAACGCGGCGTCCAGCGGGTCGTGGTACAAACGGCGCGGGGCCGAGTGACCACGATCATAACTCGCGGCGCGAGAGTGCAGACGCACGCCTGTTGTGAATTCTGCGTGGATGCGGCTTGCGGACTGGCGACGTGGAGACACTACCGCCCTGGACGGCGAGCGACTCTGCAGGATAACCTCGGGCGGCGCGCTACCTGTTGGTGTCATCGTCGACTCCTCCTGAAGAAAAAGCTCGTCTGCAAACTTTGCCGCGTTCAGCCGCTCGCTCTTCGACTGTGGTGACGGAGGAGGAAGCGGGCGGTAGTCATTGAACCGTCGGTGACCACCTGGTGAACGGCTCATGGCGAGATTGCAAAGAGAAAGAGAAAAAGGGGGGGCTGAGAAGCCACGTCAACAGAAGAGGGAAGAAGAAAAAACACGGAGAGGGAGAGTACAAAAATAGCGGAAACAAATGTCTACGGAACGCGGGGCGCGAAGGGGACTGTTTAATCAAAGAAAAGGTGAAGCACGCAAACAACAACAAAAACAAGTGGGAGAAAGAGCAGGATAGAGAGGTGTTGGGTCACAACTATCTTACTGCTCTAATGATACACACGCGTGAACGGTGGGGAAAGCTCGCAGTTTGAGAGAGCGAGACAGAAGAGAAAAAAAAAGACAAACTCTCTAGACACTGCGCCGTCAAGAAAGGCTGACGGGTCAGAAGAAAATGGAGTAAAAAAAGAACAGCTCCTGGGCTGTTTGTGCAACACTTCTCTAGATTACTGTTTTTCTGCGATAGCAGCGTCGTCTACCTACAAGGTGGGTAGCACGGAAGCCAAATGTACAAAAAAGAAAAGTTGGTCGGGCAGAAGGAAGAGGAGAGAAGAATAAGTTGCATGAGGTTGATACTGGTTATGGTGCCAACCAAGCCAAGCTGAACAAGAGAGCGACATGAAAGCGCCGTCTATGGGAGACAAAGGCGAGGAAGTGGTCTTGGCGCTTTTACAGGACACACATGGAACTGCAACCAGCGCCACACATCTGACCGAAAGAAGGGGGGGAAAGAGCACGTCACGGTGCCACGCACCACGCAGAGGAACACAAATTAAAACGCACCGACGACACATGAGCTATTTCCAGCGTTGACCCTTTCGAGCACGGGGATGACAGCTCATTGTGATTCCTCGGTAGATACTATAGATGTCTGCCTGCATGTTGTCTGAGCTCAAAGTCACTGTTTCTTTTTCTCTTAATAGTTATAAGAACCATAATAGGAACGAGACAGGTGCTGATACCACCCGATAAAAGAGGCGAAAACAAAAAAGAGAATTTAGTCGCTCTCAAAAATTCAATAAAGGATAATGGAAAGTTGCACAGATACCCCATCAGCGTGGAGGATAAAGAACACTAAACAAAGAGGAATAAGAATACGATGCGTAGTTGTTATTGTTGTTGTTTGCATCGTTATTTCCCTCCGCATGCTGGATTTTTTTTTCTGGCTTCTCTTCCGAAGGAGAGGAATAGAGAGAGGAAACGCATTGATTCACTCACATTCTGACCACTTCATGCGTGTCATGGCGCTTTTTGTTACTCGTCCTCCACGGACTTGCTCACGTCCTCATGCGTGACAGGTTTGGGCATCTTGGGCATCGTGATACGAATGGCAGAAAACGGGCTTTCAAGACCGGTGATAATAGTCTTGTCTTCACGAATGCCAGTACCACTGTAAGCATCGCCAAGCATCCAGCCACCGAGAATGGCGTAGTAGCCGTCCTGCTTCGTCAGCTTGAACAGCTCCTGATAGATCATGTCACGCTCGCCGTAGTTGCCGTCCGACTGTGCCTTCACACCGCCATCCGACTCAGTGATTGTCACGTTGCGTCCGACACGACCGACAATAGGCTTCTTGGCGAAGCCGGTCTGGCGCAGCTCATCGGTCAGCTCGTATTCAGACTTGAGAATAGCCGGGTGTTCCGGATGGTTGTGGTAAATCATGGGGAGAATCGCCTTGTTGCTCGGGATGACCTTCCACATCGGCTCGAACACCATGATATCCCAGTCGTCACTGAGAACCAAGTCGCACAGGCGAACCTTGTCACCCTTGGAGGGCTTCCAGTTTTCGCCACGCTCCTTCTTTGCTTCCGAGTAATCGGTGAAGGCGGACTCCCACATCCACGTCTTCCAAATGTTGCGCACAGGGACGTTGTCGCTGTCCACAACACGGCCATTTTCATCGAAGTGGAACTCGTCAAACATCACACAGAGTTTGCCCTCCAGGCCTGCCTTGACCGCACCCTCCATGCAGAACAGCGCAGTGTACATCTCTTCCTTGTCGTCATCGACGCAGAAGTGAACACGGCCCTTCGCACCACAGTGTGCCCAGGCGCGCGCCAAATTGCGTTCCATGAACGCGCCAGAGCTGCGTGTATTTGTCTTGTCCAGGCCCACAGACTCCGCCCACTTGGCTTGAATGCGTCCACATTCGAGCATGGTTGAGGCACTATCAGCGTTGTACTCAAAGCACTTGAATGCGCCAGTCTCATTGTTGTAGGCAAAGTCAAAACGACCAGAGATGAAGGTGCGCTGGTGCTCGAACGAATAGCGAAGGCGCGGCCAAAACTCTTCAGGAATACCAAAGAGGCGCAGCTTGTCATCGCTAGCAATCACTTGTGCTGTTGCCTCCAGGAAAATGCGGTGAAGCTGGACGCCGTACGCGGTACACTGGAGGTGCATTTCAGCGTTCATCTCGTAGTACGTAGCCTCACTTTCATCCAGACGAGAGCGGCTGACGTCCATGCCGAACTCCTCGACAAACAGTTTCTCCGCTTGGTTTGTGAGGTCGAGCCAGTTAGCCTTTGTTTCCGTCGGCACAAAAGTGCGGCGGATAAGGTAGGGCTTCTCGGGATCAGCCATGTGCAAAGACGGGTGCAATGTGACTGGACCGGCACCCTCCGGGCGGTTTGGCACACCTGGGAAATCAACCCAGCCGAGGGGAATTTGCACGTCGTTCGCATCAAGGTCATCTACGATCGTCCACGTGTCGGCCTCAGAGTTGTGCTTCAAAGGAAGTTTGTACGCGTACGGGGCACCCTTCCAGTCGTGGAAGCGGTAGTTCTGGTCAGCGATGCAAACGTAGTCGTCGCCCACCTCTGTAATGACGCCGATATGCCCGACGATGTTATTGGGTTCCGACGGATAGATGATGAAGGTGTCGGCGGTGGGCTTTACGCTTGTGCCGTTACGGACAGTCTTGATCGCCACAGTCTCACCGGTCTCAGCGTTAGCAACGTCTTGGAGTTGGAACACATGACACGCCCAGTTGACGTCGGGAAGGACCAAACCCTTGCGCTCAAAGAGCCAGCGGCGAGCAAATTCGACACACTGGTATTTGAAACCACAGAAAAGCGTGCCGTCAACACTGCGCTCACCCGAGAAAAAGTGATCGTGGCCGTTGCTGTACGCGGGGATTCCACCAGGTGCGCGACCCTGCACAGACCCAAATGGCATGTTGCCCTCGACATCAAAGCTGTACTTCGGGGGCATTTTAAAAAGGGAAAAGAATAATAATATGGGATTTGTGCGACGGTGCGTTCAAAAACAACAGAGTGCCAAAAACAAAACAAAACGAATGTACGGTACCGATAATCGAATAGGTGTGCAGAGTAACAACAACACAAGAAGAGATATAATAGTTTTTAAACTTCCGTTGTACTCAGCAAGACGTGCGTTTCAGATACGCCAGAGTTTTCGTATTAATTCTGTTTTCTTTTATTGTTCGAACGCAGAGAGGCTTGTAAAAGGAGCAAGACAGAAGAGAGACACAAAATTAGGAGAGTGTAACAGAGTGTGAAAGTGTGAGTCGGAGCAGAGACTTGACTCTGATAACATGGCGGCACACAGCACGGCGCAGTACTAGCACGCACAAAAAAAAAACGCGCGCGTTACTGAAAGTCGTCGCTGTCGGAGCCAAGGACGACACAATTTCCTTCGTGGAGACTCCGTTTGTGTAGCAGTTTCGAAGAATAAAAAAAAAGTGTTGATCGAACTGTGTGGCTGATGCGAATGCCCTCCATTTAGATACCCTCCGCAACGATGTTCCTGTTACTTGATATCCCGGTTTTACAATTTGTATTTGTGTAATAACTAAACTACGGAGGTGTACCGAGTATTCGCAAGCTCACCAATCGCAATAATTCGACCACGCACACACAAGCGAGACAGTTCGAAACAACAGCGACAAAAAAGAAGAGCGGTATGTGGAAGACTGCTTTCGGTCCCATGTTTGTCGATTCTTTGAGGAAAAGCAGA
This sequence comes from Wallacemonas sp. 195SL, assembly GCA_030849605.1. Lineage (NCBI taxonomy): Eukaryota > Euglenozoa > Kinetoplastea > Trypanosomatida > Trypanosomatidae > Wallacemonas > Wallacemonas sp. 195SL. The sequence goes on along the minus strand of JASANS010002403.1, from coordinate 59,245 downwards.
CATTTCCAATTTGTAATTGAACCAGTACGCAACAACGATCGGAGCACTTTGGTGCCACAACTAATTCAGCTAACGTATGTCACAGCCTCATTTTGGCTCCGCTGCTTCGGGTTCTTTTTGCAGACCTGCGCGAAGCGGGTCATACCGACGGTCAGAATCTGTCCCAAGTTGCTCAGCCGCATTCTTTCGTTCGCCTTCCAGCATCTTGGTTTCGTCGGTGCGTGCACCGAACACGCGCACCTGAGCAAACACTTCCTGCTCCACAATCTCGGAACCGTCCAAATTGTATTTCGGCCCTCGCAGTAAACTTTTACCTTCCGTTTCAACGGCCTCAATCAGTTCAGGGCGTTTTCCCACCCAGCCATCGTAATCGAGCAGCGAACGGGGCGGCGGTAAAGAGGGGTACAAGGCTGTGCGACCTGGATTAAGTGTTGTTTCCGGTGTCGGCCAAGCATCCTCCAAAAACGCTGCCTCAAAATGAGGCAACAGATGGGGTGGTACGTAGATTTCAACAGTGAATGCTTTGTTCATAATGAGCAGCTCCTTTGCTTCATTACTCAAGCGGTGGAAACCTTTGATGAGAGATTGCTGGTTGAGCTTTCCAATATCATGAAGAAACCGAGGTCCGCACGTGTAGCAGCACAACGCAGGAACCCGCACGACGTCCACAACAGGGCCTTGTGGATGGACACCAGGTCGGGTAGGCGTTGTGGTGGCTTCTGTGGCTTCATACAATATATTTCGGTAGGCGCTAATCATTTCAACTTGTGCCTCCTCCCGACGGAAGCGTTCGATGTCAATGAATGGATCAACACACGCGGCCAGATGAAAATGTTGGGTGATAGAACGGTCGCGAAATGCTGCTGCTCTTCCGTTGTCGGCGCTCGCGCCGTTGTGCAAATCTGGCACACGAAAAACAGTGGAAAGACGTTTGGAGAAGCTCGTCGTGTCTCCATTTTGCTGTAGATGTCGTCGATTGTTATTGGTAAGGAAACTCATTTCGAGCTCCTCCACTGGAGCACTATCGAGTGCGGCCTGGCAATCATCGTTGCTTTCCAACAAGTTTTTTGCACCACCGATGGGCACACGTTTCCGTTCCAAAACGGGACGGTGACGACGCGAGCCGTCTCGATACGAGTCCCAATCTGCGTAAAAGAGTGGGTGCATGGCAGGATACGCAACTGGCCAGTCCCTGCTCTCCAGAGGAATCGGGTCAACAACCAGAACGTTCCACTCATCCTTCGTGCGCACCATACGCTCTTGCTTGCGCTTTTCCTCCAACACTTTCTGGAAGCGAGCATCGCCTTGGTGATACTTCTTCAATTCTAATGGGTTGCCCTCACTTCCAGTTGGGTCACGGGGATGCACGGCGCTTGACATACCCTCGTCTGTCGCTTTGGTTGGCGCAGCCAAGAGAGAGCTGTCCACTGGCCCGTACAAGTCACTGGCGTGAATAAGCGGCAAGACGCGAATGCGACTTTCAAATGCCAGAGAAAGTGTGTCACGGCCACGGGGTTTGTTGAACGTCATGCCAGATCGGCGAAGACGGTGTACTCTGCTTTCGTCAAGCCCAGAGTAAAAGAAGCGTCTAGAAAAAAGAAAAGAGGTTTTCCAAGCGGCGGAGGGGTGTGCGGAACTACGTGGGGCGGCCAGCCGCAGCCTCCAGTTTACAGCTGCCCTCGACGAGCTGGGCATTTGAATTGTCCTCGGTCTCCTTTTATTTCTTTCGTTTGTTGCGGTGTTGTGCGTTTTGGGGGGGGGGGGGTTGGCGGTGGGTGAGGGGGGGGGGGTCGGCGTGCCCCGTGGGGGGTGGGGAGTGCGGGCGGCGCAGGAGGGGGGGGGGTTGGCGCGCGCGGGCAGGGGGCGGTGGGGGCGCGGCACCCGCCCCAGGGGGCCGCCCTGGCGACCGGGCACGGCCAGGCCTGCCCGAAAACGGAGGGCCCCCAAAAGGAAGAAGAAGGAGCGAAAAGAACAGGGAAGAGAGGAGCGCGTGCTACGAGCATTGGAGGGGGCTTGGCACCGGGAATGGGCCGCGCGGCTCGGGGGCTGTGGGCAATGGCGTGCGCAGCTGATTTCTCAAGTGCGGCCAACTAAAGTAATATCACTCTTGTTGTCGTTGAGAGCCTTCACAGTGCCTCTCTCGTCCGGAAACTGGTTGTCGTCGCCGGAATCATTCTTTGGTTGATGAGTTTATTATTTTTTTTTTATGTTGGTGATTCTCAATTTTTCTTTTTCTGGTTTGACTGTATTTTATCATCGTAGCTCTGTATCATGTTCGCGCGCCCGCGAAAAGAAGAAAAAAAAAAGGGGAACTCCTGTTATGGCAGAGGCTGTGGCCCCGCCACGCGCCACGAAGTAGGCAATGTCACAAGTATCGGCAGCTCCTCAGAATATGTTATTGTATGTATGTATGCATGCTGCTTCTCCCTCACTGCCTCTGTGTCCCCGCTAGTGTTGTGAGCCCCATTTGGACAGCAAATCAAGCACCGCGCCACCACCACCACCACCACTGCCTGTGCTTTGGTTTCCACGCGCTGGCGCACGCGGTGCTGTTGGGTTGTCACCTCGTAGGTCATCCGTGAGCTGCAGTGCGGGTGCGCCACTGACCACTTTCCCCGCACCGCGTCGACGACTGGGTGGTGCTTTCGGCCTTGGCGATGGGGGCCGTCGCGGTGGAGCGGTCTGCGCTCCTGTTTGGGGTCGCCGGCCTTTTCTCGGGGTCGCCGATGAGGATTCTTGAGAAAGCTGGCGCACTTTTTCGAGCGCCTCTGCCAGGGTGACGTCGTCACCATTCGTGTCATCGTCATCAACGTCCACAACATCCACATCCACACGGCCACGTTTTTTCCCTGGCGACTCGAGCGGCAACACCGGCATCTCACGGCCGCCTTGTCGCATCGCTCCAGCGATGATGTGACTCACAGCAGTGCGGTGCAGTCCATCCTCTGGTAGTTCCTCTTCATCGGCGTCGCCGTCGCCTGCGCCGACCTCACGCAGCCACGCCACCCCTTCGCGCTTGATTGAGGTGGCCGTTGCGGCCGTGTCTGCCGGTTCAGTGTGTGTGCGCAGCACATCACGGACAAGGGTGGAGGCGTGGGTGCTGTGAGGTGGTAAGAAGGCCTCGTTCTCCACCACCTGCTCGCCGCCGTTCGTCTGGGAGGCGGAGGGTGGCGGCGGTTCAATCACTTCGAACATGTCAGCGAGCCGGTCAGACACACGCGCGTCCCTGTCGCTCACCACCCCTTGCTCGTCCCCTTCTTCGTCGCCAAGGCCATCGCCTGTGGTGTGGAGCTGCGCCGCCTGCTCGGCCTGAATGTTCTTGGCGTACCGCTGATTCAGCTCACATTTGATGTCGTGCACCGCCTGCATAATCTGGTCCGGCTTGAGAATCGCCTCTGAGTCGCCGTTCTGCATCTTGCGCCAGACGCGCTTCTGCGTTTGGTGGAGAAGGTCCATAAGGCGCTCCGTGATAGCGCTCCGCTCGTCCTTCTCCGCGAAGGCGTACACCGCGGCGGACACCTCGGGCTCTGAAAAGAGCGTGCACCCTTCACGCACCTCCTGGTTAAACACCTCGGCCACCTTGGTGCGGATATCGAGCGTGCTGAGCTGCGGCGCCACAGGCACCACCATGCCCTGTACGTCGCCACTCTGGTGGCTGCCGTCTGCGTTGCCGCCGCGACGCACACGCGCGCCAACTTGCTGCACGGGCTTCGGTTTGACTGGCCGGAGTAGCTCCTCAGGGTTCGCCACGACATCCATGTACTGCTGCCCGAAACGATTCAAGTTCGGTTGCGGAAATGGCACGGACGTGTCATCGGTGAAATCTACGGCCAGACGCATCAAAGGGAACTTGAGGTTGGGGTGAAAGGCCAGCACGTCGTCGGGCATCGCCGCGACCATGTCCTCCGCCTCGCCAATCATCTCCTCCACCACTGCGCGCAGAAAGGTTTCAATGGCGTCGAGGGTGCGGCCCGTTGGGTGATCGCGGCGTAGCTCCACCGTGCGGCGCACCGCGGGGCGAATACTACGGAGGTTAAACGGCGTCAGCCGATACGAGCTCCCACGCACTTCCAAGATGCCGTACTGCTTCGGGTTGCACTCCTGCGCGGAGAGGGAGGTGAGGATACTGCTGCCGGGCTGCACCACATCGAAGCCCTCGGACGGCTGCGGCACCATCATTTGTTCGTGCTCGTTGCCCCAAATCACCAAGTCGAACCCGAAGCCAGCGAGCATGTTTTCAAAGATGCCAGCCTTGCTGCCCGCGCCACGCACGCCGCGGTTCTGGTGAAGCAGCAGAATGCTAAACCACCGTCTGCCCATGACCGGCTTGGGGTGCACAAAGGAGACTTTCTTCAAACGGAAGCACCGATGCAGCCGCTCATCACGCACGTTGCCGAGCCCAAAGAGGGCGATGAACGTGTCACCTTTGCGCAGCAACACCGGCTCCACCACAATCTCCTCCAGCGACGGCACGTGACCAAAGTAGTTGAGATAGCCATTGGTAGCGAGAATATCCAGCGCGGAGGTGCCCCCGACAGGGTCATCGTGATTGCCGTGAATGCCAAACACGGGCAGTGCGACGTTCATGTTGGGGTCTTGGAAGTTGGCGAGAGGCAGCGCATGCGTCGGAAAGTTCTTGGCCGGGTCGCTCAGCAAGGAGAACCCAATCGGCTTCTCACCGAGAACGTACTTGCGGAAAAGAGAGCAGCTCCGTGTCAGGCAGCCCTGACTGGGTTTGTTGTCGTGGAACAGATCCCCACCGAGCAAGATGGCATCGACGTCGTGCTCGATCCTTGCTGCACGAAGGATTTCCTCCATGGTCGTGAAGCTGTCATCGCCTCTGCGAGGATCGCGCTCTGCGAAGCCGAGGTGGTTGTCTGTTGTGATGAGGAACTTGAATGTGGAGGCTTCCGCAGACGAGGAAGCTGTCATTGGTGCTGTGTGTGTCTGTGTGTCTGTGGGTCTGTCTATATGTGTGTGTGTGCTCAGAAGCTCGCAGTGCACTTCTCACACTGTCAGAAAAATGTAGAAGCAAGCAAGCAAACGAAAAAGAGCAAAAAATGTGAAATAATCTTTCTATGAGCAAAAGAAAGAAAGAGAGAGCGAGAGAGTTCAGAACTTGAAGACAATCGCGTCTGGTAATACGTGATCTGAAAAGGAAGAAGAGGTAATCTCCACAACAGAACGCACACTCAGATGAAAAAAAAAAAACAAGTGTGCGAGTAGGACGTCCACTGGTTTCAACGAAAGAGCGTGAAACTCGCGCCGCGCGGTACGTTTCTCTCTTTTTTCGATTCTTTGTATCTACTCGCACCAGAGAGAGAGAGAGAGGGAGAGGGTAGGAGGGTAGGGTAGGGTAGGGTAGAAACAAGAGGTGTCTATGAGCATTGCGAGGCCGTGACGCTTGTTATTTTAGTTGTATCGACATTGGAATAGATTTACGTAGCTTGTAGAGCTCGCATGGATACAAATTGGGTACCACAGCGCATTGAACGACAACGAGGATAGCAGGGAGGGGTCCTCTCTCTTTCTCTCTTTATGATTTGCACATCGCGATGTGGCACAAAATGCGAAGCAGGAGAAAGGTCAGAGCTGCGTCAGACGTGCCCGTAAGTGACTGCGCTGTTCACCACCTCGTCGAACACAACTCACGCAAAAGTGGAAGCGGTGGGGTCTTGGTATTGACGCCTCACAGGCAAGACAACGGTCGGTCTAGATTTGTTCTGGCCACCACAGTTTTATCATTCGTTTTTGTGTTTGTTTTGTTTTGTTCTTAACAGGCAGAAAAAACAGACACACACGGAAAACAAACACGTGCGTCAAACAACAATCATCACAACAACAATGCGGAAACACCTGCGAGACACGCAGCATCAACATCAGCACCACAAACACAAACAAAAAAAATGATGCCATCTCCCATATTTCAACCATCTCCCCGCTATTGCAATACAACAACAACAACAAAGAAACATCTAACCTTGTCCTTCAGCGTCCCAACGACAAAAGACGCGCACACACATAAAATATAAAAAAACAGCATCTCAGCATTGCCTTAATTGTCACAACGACAAGAACAACAACACACATACTTTTACAACTGAACCCACTTTGGCACTGGCGTCTTCGTCTGGTAGTCGCGCACGGAGTCCTTGACAGCCTTGACCTTGCCTGTCTTCTTGTCAGTCTCCCACAAGTGCGACGGAAGCAGTCCAGCGTGGTTACGGTGCATAGCCACCTCTGGACGATTAAACTGCGGCATAGGGTGGTGCTCACGCACCTCCCAGTAGGTGCGAATCTTCTGTGCCTGCTTCCACGGCGTGACGCCGTCGACAAACTGCAGCAAGTCACGCACCTCGTTCTCGTAGTTGCGAATGTAGCCGTGAGGACGTGCCTTGTGCCGCCAGTATCGGTTGAGAGAGAAGAAGTGGCTGCTGCCAATGTTGTCCTGGCGCATGGTCTCGTGCACGATAGGCTGGTCAGCTTCTTGGACGGTAATCCATTCCCACGGCGTGTAGCGGTGCATGTAGCCCTGACGAATATAATCACGACGGTGTGAGATGCTCAGCGGGCGGTGATTCTCCGGGCGGCGCATGTCAAAACGATTCCACTGATCCAGCTCGGTAATCTGCTTGGTTGTGCGAAACTTCTCAGCCGTACGTTGTTGCGCGTGGCTCCTCTCGTACTTGTCTAGAAAGTGCGGCTCCCCACTCTGCTGCTCCGTTGTCTTCTCATTGTAGGGATCAGCCACGTCCACGTAGCGGCGCAGGGCGGCTGCCGGATGACGACGGGACGCATCACCGTGGGTGCGGTCTGGGCCGTAGGGCTGACGCTGCCAAATCAGCACATCTGCGAGTGGCACCTGCTCAACATGTCCATCTGCATCGAACTGAATCGTGACGAGACGCGGCTCCGGGTTGAAGAAGGGCTGGTGATGGTAGCTGACAACGCAGCCGCGCTGAAAGTCACGCGACGTGACGCAGCGGTCTGCGGGAATGGCTTGCGGGTCCTTCAGCAGCGCACCGGTCGTTGCGACGGGCTCAGAAGGGGCGCTGGCGTGGGTGAGGGAGCGGCGGGCACGCACAGGCAAGCCCTCTCGCAGGCCATCGGCGTGCGTCGCAGGACTCCACCCCTCGACCTGCTTCGCCGTCGCGGACTCCCACAAAGCATCCTGCGTCTCGACGTAGTTACCTCTGTTGTACGTGTAGTTACCGATGCCGTAGTTAAGGGCGTGGTTGTACATCGCGCTCGCCGGCTGCTCAAGTGGACATTCGCTAAAGGCCTCATCGGTCATGTCGATGGTTTCGCCCGACTCCAGCTGCACGGTAAGAGGCACAACGGATCGCTCGCTGTTCGGCACAACCTGATACTGCGCGCCATCGATCTGCACCATCACAGGGCCGCTCTGAGTGTCTCCAGTCGTGGCGTTGGCGCTCTCCAGCCGGCTCGCGGCGATTGTCATGAGCGCACCGGATTCAACGTCTTGCACATCGACGACCGCGACAGGGAAGGCCTGCGACACCACGCGACCGTACTGCTGCTTCTCTGCGAGGAAGCGGCGGCCTTTGGTGATGGACTGCCACGCCTCAAGCTGACTTTTCGTCTCTTGCTCAACGTAGGCCTCGTACATGCGGCGTTCCTCCTCAGTGAAGTGACGGAGAGTTTCTGGGGACTGCGCGTACTTGATAACCGGCTCGGGCGCGCGTCCGACGACGTCATTCACGAAGCCACGACCAAGACGGTGCTGATAGCCTTCGAAGAGAAGCAACTTGTTGATGTAGCGGCTGCTCATGACGTGCTCACGGGTGTCAGCGGCGCCGAGCTCGTCGTTGAGATGGTGAAGGTGCAAACCAACCGAGCCGGCTTGATCCTTTGTGCCGATGACAGACTCTACCACTTTGGGGGACGGGAGCATGTAAACACCAAACCAGCTACGCAGCGTTTCGCACGGCACGGCCTGCTCATCGTCGTGGCGACGCAGGTAGCGGGCTTCATCGAATGGGGTGCGCTCGCAGAGCTCATCTAGCGCACGGCGCCGCGCATCACGCTCCTGCGCGGTCTCATTCACAACTGGCTCCAAGCCATGACGCAGCGCGAGGTCACGGCGCTGCTGGTGGTGCGCACGGTAGCGGGTGAAGAGTTCCCACTCCAAGAAATCAGGCCTCTGCTTCATCAGCGAGAAGCCCTCCACGTCCTGGTACATGCGATTGAGACGCATCGCGCGGAAGTCGGGAAACGGCTTGAAGTAATCCAACGGGCGTTCACCCCGTGCGTTGCGGTGGCGAAAGACGTACTCGTCTAGGGACTGCTGCACAGGCACACCGTAGTGCACCGTGGCGCGCTCCGTCAAATCGGGCTTTTGCTGGCTCATGCGGTCCTCGCGACGGGCGATGTCGAATGCGTTGGTGAGCAGATGGCCAACACCCCTCTGCGTGTTGCCGCGCACGTAGGGGTCCACGTGCTCGTCGGTGGCGGTCTTGCGGTACGCATCGGAGGAGAAGCGCATGGCATCAAGAAGCCGCTCATCGTTCTGGTGCTTCTTCAGCACGCGACGGTCCGGGCCGCCATCTTGCACAAGCGCACCTTGCCGGCCTAAGCCGAAACGCTGCTTGCGGGCCTGCTCCTGTCGCTGTTTCTCCGTCTCTCGGCTGGCCCTTAGCGCATCGACGACACTCTCCGTGAGGCCCTCCCCCAGTTGCGGGCTGTCCGTCGACGTGTTGTTCAAATGTGCCTTCGTCAACGCAGCTTCGACCGCGGGGACGGCGCCGCCTCGCAGCGCTTTCTGAGCTTCCTCCATGGAGGAGGCCGGGGTGGCGGGTGGGACCTGCTGTGCACCGTAGGGCGTGCCGGCCTGCTGCGCCGCGTGTCGGTCTTGGTCGTAGCCTCGAAACGGAATGCGCGAGGTGCGCTGCAGCATCGTGTGGTCATGACGCTCCTTCGCGCGGAGCCCGTGCACGATGCGCAGGTGCTCATCAAGAGTATCGTCGGTGGCGGCGCGACTCTGCTGCTCAATGTGTGAGAACAGGTCATCGCTGGCCAGGCTGCCGTGAATGGCGGAGGCCGGAGTTGCAAAGGCACGCTCCCCTTCACGTGCGTGTTGGTGGCGGTCAAGGATAGCCTGACGACGCGACATCTCCGCACTGGAGACGGTGCTGCGACGGAGCTGATCGAGAGGGTGCAAGGAGGCGTTATCGGCAAAGTGTCCTGCAAAGCGATCTGCGGGAATGCCCCGTGAAAGATACTTTTGACGCTCCTCGGCAGACGCCACGTTGCGCATGCGTGCGCGCTCGGCCTCTGCGTACTGTGCGGCCGACTCGGCATCATGGCGTGACCACGCTCGAGCCGCCGTAGCCTGCGAAAATGCCGTCTCCGTCTGGCGATGCGGGTAATCAATGGCACCCCCATCGGCAAAGTTGCGAGGGGCGTACTGTGGGGAATAGCCCGTCGCGGGGTCACGGAAGTAATCGGGGTGCGCAAGACCACCCAGCGGGTCCTCATCGCGGAGGAGCTCGCGCTGGAGCTGGGCGGCCCAGTCGCCTCCTCCAGCCGCCGCCGCCGCCATGGATGCACCGTTGTTGGCAGAAAACGACCCCTTCGTCGTAGCCCGACGATCACCTCGTCCGCCGCCGCCATCGCCTCCGCTGCCTCGGTAGCCAGAAGACTGAGGAGATACTGATGGCCCGTTGTGAAAGCTCGTTTGCACGCCCGCACTCTGTCCAGGACCACCCCGACTACCACTTCGTGTGTCATTGTCCCGAATGAAGGTGTGCAGGCGTGATTGTCCTGAACCACCACCACCACTGCCACCTGTGTGCGAGGTGCCGCTGGACTGCTGACGACACGCCACGCACACGGCCGTGAGAGGCGCACCATGACCGGAAGAAAGGACCACCGGAAGATGTCGGCGCATCATTTTTCCTGTTCCCGTTCTGCGGCGGATTGCTAAAGGTAAAGTAATTAACGAGGCAGAAAAAAAAAAGGAGTTCTTCACCGCTGTTTCTCTTTTTCTTTTTGGGTCTCCTTTGATGTGTGTGTTTTCCTTTTTGCTTACGTCGGCACACACACACAGGCGCTTCTTAAATAGGAGCAATGGCCGCTGGGGAAAAGGAAGGAAAAAAAGAAAAACGAGTTCAGTACAAACACACCAGTGAACGCTGCACGAGGAAAAAAAAAAGGAAAACTGCATAAGCAATTGCAGCAAGGTGTAGATGTGCGTTGTGAGTGAGATAAAGTATGAGAGAAGAGGGGTAAGAGCAGGAGTACGTCAAAGTACATTAAAGGAAGGAAAGCAGTCAGTTTCCTTTTTGATGGCTTCACACATACACACACACACACACACACATAGGCCGACTCGTGTGTGTGTGTGTGTGCAGGCACGTTGAGAATTGAGTCGCATACGTGGTGCTTTGGGAGTTCTGCGGGCATCATTGTGACAGATGTGATCGAAACTAAAGTGACTGACGAGTAAAATAAATCCCGCACAGCGGCGTACTCACCATGTTGTCTCACTGTGTGTGTATGTGTGTACTGGCAGATCTGCCATCATATTATGTGAGCCGCTCTGCACTGCTCCATGTACACTCAAAACTATGCAATAATGCACAAACACTGTTTTTTTTAAACGTTTGCCCGCATCTCCCGTTTTACTTCTCGGGTATTTTTTTCCTTTATTGTTGTTTTCGGTATTTGCTTCACTCCACGAAGACGCAACAGAAGACATGAAGACAACAACAATAAAACAAAAACAAAAGCGACGCCACTACAAAAAGCATCCGGATCAGCACAAACATCAGGACATGTACAAAACAAAGAGACCCCAGCACAACAGACAAGAAGGAGAGAGAAAGACAACCGGAGAGTCTGAAGACAAAGACAAACAGAGAGGAATATAGGGGAAAAAACTGGGCATCCGCGATATCCTAGGCAATATCTTGTTGACAGCGAGCAAGCAAAGGCAGCAGAAAAAGAATAAACTGAAATAGAGAGAAAACGCACCGGCACACACATGTACAAACAACACGTAAATCAAGTTCAAGTACTTGCAAAAGCAGCACACTTGTCTTTTCTTTTACTCTATTCGACATCCGCGTTTTCATTTTCTCTTGTTGTCTTTGTTTCTACTTGCAGTGGATCAGCATTGCTTTTTGTTTCATTCTTCTCTTTCGTGTTTTTTCTGCTTCACACAATAGCAATAAAACAGGATTGAGCGCACCCGGCTTCCCCCTCTCTCGCTTCTTCTACGTCAATGCCGTCTGACCCACACTCCGATAGCAAAGCAAAGCAAAAACGACGAGCAACAGAAGAGACAAAAGAAAGAAAGATAAAGCAAGAAATGAGTTGGTAAGGGAAAAGAAAGAAGAGCGAATAAACAGTTGAGAAGTGTGTGTGCGTGTCACATCGACACACACACACACATAACTACACACGCAGACACTTTTTTCTTCTTTCTTTTCTTTTTTTTTTCGCGGAGACACGCATTGTATCCTTTCCTTTACCTTCCGCTCCCCCACGCTGCTGCGGCAGCTTGCGTGACGACACCTGGGTTCTGGGTCGCTTGACTTAGCATAAAGTCAGTCACGCGACTACGCGCATCACGGCGGCACTTGATGTAGCCCATCAGGTTGGAACCGCTCAGGCACAAGCCGATGACGGCGATTGTCAGCTTCGATGGGCTCATCAAGTTGAAGAGGCACATGAGTACCCACGCCGCGCAGTACCCACCTGTTGTGACCCAGAAGAACCAGTTGTCGAAGGCATTGACCTTGGAATCGGCATCGGGACTGCTCTCGAAGATCCACTCTGAGGTGCCGTCATCCTTGACCTGATTCCACCAGCGCAGGGCAACAAGGATGCGGCCAGTGACGTTCTTTGTCGTCCAGAAATCGGCCGCCATGAAGAGCACGGTGACGACAAACGTTAGTACAAAGTTTGACAAAAAGATGTTGCCCAAGATGAACATCAGCAGTGCGCCGATCTTGAAGGCAACGTGAAAAAGAGCGGCGATGGGATGAACACCCTTGTAGCCGAGAGTCTCGCTCGGCTGTGCTTGTGCGTCACCTTCTGGGCTGAACGGCACGTTGGTGGCATTGCCTCCGCTTGTCGTCGACGTCGCAGCCGCACCACCACCACCATAGCTATCCGCTTGTGCGGAGTAGTTGTTGAGATCTATGGCCGTCGTGCCGAATCCGATTTCAGTCGTGTTCCCTGCCTGGTTTTGCATTTTTTTGTTTCTGTTCCGCGTTCCTTGAGGGTGTGAAGGAAGAGAGAGAGAGAGAGAGAGAGCCAGGTGTTTTTTTTATTTTATTTACGAGAGACGTCTTTTTTGTTTGTTTGTTTGTTTTGTCTTATTGTACACCTCAAATGTGATGTGACAAGAACAGTCACGGATAATCGATAGGAGGAGGAGAAGGAGGAGANGGGATGAACACCCTTGTAGCCGAGAGTCTCGCTCGGCTGTGCTTGTGCGTCGCCTTCTGGGCTGAACGGCACGTTGGTGGCATTGCCTCCGCTTGTCGTCGACGTCGCAGCCGCACCACCACCACCATAGCTATCCGCTTGTGCGGAGTAGTTGTTGAGATCTATGGCCGTTGTGCCGAATCCGATTTCAGTCGTGTTCCCTGCCTGGTTTTGCATTTTTTTGTTTCTGTTCCGTGTTCGTTGAGGGTGTGAAGGAAGAGAGAGAGAGAGAGCCAGGTGTTTTTTTTTTTTTTTTACGAGAGACGTCTTTTTTGTTTGTTTGTTTGTTTTGCCTTATTGTACACCTCAAATGTGATGGGGCAAGAACAATCACGGATAATCGATAGGAGGAGAAGAAGGAGGAGAGACAAGAAGAGCAACGATTCACACTAGTTCGTGCACGTTGACTCCACAAACAAAAAAAAAGAAAATGAAGGTAATGCAAAGAGAAACAGTAAGAAAGAGAGAGAGAGAGAGGTAGTGGGACAATGTGAACGAAGTTGTGCTAAAGAGAGGCCGATACGGACATCAGTTTCCTTTCATCTCGATTAGAACAGGAATGTGTGTGTGTGTGTGTGTGTGTTGCAGTTCAAATTCACAGCCGTCACGCAAACACCAGCTTCACCAGTACCACTCAGCGCGACTACTAAACAGCACATTGGTAATGATAGTCCTCAACTCACGTCTCTTTATTTGGCAGAAAAATAAGGCGCACCTCATTGGCCATTCCTGTCGGTGACAGAAGCCGCGCACGACAGGTGAAGCTATAGCTTTGGCATACGGACATGCGTACATATGCCTCCATCGACCGCATCTCAGGGTCTTTTACGACACCTCATTGTTCTGGCACCTAAATTGCCATGTTTCCATGTGTACATGAATTGCTTTTGTATTTCTCTATTTTTTCGTTTGGTTTTGTTTAATTGTTTGGTTTAGTAGCATAACAGAAAAATAAAAGATCTTAACTGGCACTCTGCTTTACGCACAGAATGGGCCCAGGAAGGGTGAACAACTACAAGAACAACTTGTCAACACCACCACCAAAAACAACAACAGCAACAATCAGAGACAAAAGGCGAACACCACAACACAGCTCACGTCAATGAACGTCAAGTGCGTATGATTGCCTCCTAACAATAACAGACATAGACAAAACAGAATCAAATCATTATCATCCTATTTATCCCCTTTTGTGTGTGAGCGTGTGTGAGCGTGTGTACAGTGACAGGCAACAACAGCGCAGTGCATCACATCAGAGCAATGAAAGAAAAAAAGAGAGCCTTTGAAAAAGGCACAGCATCTCTGTGAGAGTAATTAAAAAAAAAAAGTGGGAGAGAGGGAGAGAGGGAGAGGAATCAGCGAGGAGTAGCTGCACTCACTCTGCGCTAGATCACTGAGGCCCACGTTCTTCTTTTTTTTTCATCTGAATAATGCCAATCATGCCACAGTAAACGGTTTCGAGGGCCTCCTTCTCGCAGTCACGTCCTCGACGACTTTGGCACTTCTGAAGCGCCCGCTGCTCTTGTTTGCACATTGGCGCCGAGGCAGCCGCACGGAAAATGGCGTTATGTTTGTTCTCGTCCTGCATGCACTTCTGAGCAACCTTTTGGTATGGCTCACACATTCGCATTCCCTTGCGTTGGATATACTGATCCACGTAGCTGCCATCGCTGTGCTCGGGGACGAAGTTCTGCACACACGCCTCCATGTCACTCGTCTCTCGCTGGCAGAACCGCTCTGTCATGAGCTTGGTCAGAAGGATCTGTAAATTCTCATTGTTAACTTGGTCGGCCATGGTGCCAGAAGAGAGCCAACGACTGCGTGTATGTGCGAGTGAAAATCGAGAGAAGAAGTGTACCTGCTGATCAACGGCGCGTTTTTTTTTTTTCGTGATCGTTGCAATGCTGGGTATCGCAAAAAGAGGGAACAAAAGAAGGAAAAAAAGAGGGAGAGACAAGGCTCAACTTCGTCTACAAGCCTTTATTCAGCATCAATATTTGGACAAGGTAAGCAATCCCCAGACGGTCACAAAGAGGAGAGAGAGAGAGAAATATGTAAAATATTGACTTTTGCATCTCACGTAAAAAGATGACTTGAGCTTCTGCTCAGGTATTCAAAAAAAAAAAACGTTATTGTTGGCATACGCGTTCGTCACTTTTTTTTTTCTTTTTCACCATCAGCGCACTGCAATGAGTGCAAATAGTGTGCAGCTAGCATTAACCGAAAGCGGCGGAGGGGGAGGGTAGCGCTTGTTGAGATTCTCAGAGCGTTTTTTTTTCTTATTGTTGGTTGTTGTTGTTTGAATGTCATAACAATGATAAGAAATAAAACAAAACCGATTTTTGAAGAACAAGCAAAGGAGGCAGCAATACGCAAAGAGCATTCTTTGGGAGAAGGCCGATGACAGAGGGGAGAAAAGGAAGAAAGAAGAAAAAGACAACCAAGCACAGTCAGGCGAACAAACGCGTACTTTGCGGCCAAGCATTAAAGTACAAGAAGGGGAGGGGGGGCATCTCACCTATCGTGTCAGCCATGACGACGACGACGACGGCGGCGTTGAGTCTGAAGTGTCAAAATAGCCTCATCATCGGCAGCCGCAGCACGGCACCCGCTCAGCCACACCAACGCCCCCCGCGCCATCACAAGCGTCACAGTCAGAAGCAACACGAGCAGCACGCCGTAAGTCCGAAAGGCATCTTTCAGCCGGCACACACCGTAGCCACCGCAGCACTGATGAAAAGCGTCCACGTAGTCTGCGCCTTGGTGAGGGAAGCAGTCCTCGATGTCGCAGCGTAGAAGCTGCAGAAACTCACCTCTGCGACTTTGAGTGGGCAAGAACGTCGTTGACCCGTTCTCCCACCTTCCATCGAGGTCAGGCACAGCGTGTCTCTGCATGAGCGGAGATGCCACGAACGAGGCGTCTGTGCGACTCTGATGAAAAACAGGCGAGGACAAAGAAGACGGGAAAGCTTCTGGCCCGTAGAGCACAGGTGCGGATTCGTTGTGGCGTGACACGACGAGCATGTAGCGTCTCGAAAGACACGTGGAAAGCTGCCCTCTGTAGCACGGACTAGCCCGCGGATCGCGATGAACGTTATCGGCTCCGTCGGTCACTGTGTCGAAAGTGTAGGCCCGCAAATTGCGAGCAATGACAACAACGTAGAATGACATCGCAAGCAGGAACACAGCGGCACTCGCCGTCATCACCAGTACATACCGCATGCCAAGCTGCGCTCGGTAGAGCAACGGTGTGAGAAGAACCAAGACCAACCACGTCAAGCCGGTCAAGAGCGCATTCAACACTTGGTGCAGAGGACTGTCTAGCAAGAACACCAGTGCAAGCGCCACATTGAGCGTGACGACGCCATCGAGCTGGAGACACGTTTGGAAGTAAGTGAAGCGTTGACGCAATTTAAGACTCTCCGGCTGTGTCCAGCCTGTCAAAAAGCTGCGCCAACCAAAGGCGCGGTGCACGGGCACCGCCAGTACGAGTGACGTGAACAGAAGCAATGCGGCAACGCATAACAGCGCCGTACCTAGGCGACCCCACACCGTGAGTTGCGGCTGTGAAAAATTATGCGGTGCGTCGTCCGCAAGCCACACAGACCACGACGCGTTAAGTGCAGGGACATGATTCGGTGTCGTGGGCATCTGCACAAGGTAACGCCCAGCGACGTAGCCGAGAAAATAAGCAATGCGGCTGATCTCAATCACCACGACGAGTCCATGACAGAGAAGAAGTCCTGGGGATTCAAGCCGCACCGCACGTAACGCACACCACACGAGAAAGTAGCTGTTGACCAGGAAAGATGCGATGCTGAAGGACAAGTCAGGATGCAGCCGTTCACGAAACGTCAAGGCATGACACACAGTACCATCACGGATGTCGTACGGTCCGCTGATAGTTTGCCTCGCGAGTGAAGGGCCATACGTAGAGATGAGCAGTACAGCAGAGGCGAGTAACGTGAGTGCGGCCGCGGCGTAGTTAAGCAGACAGTACCAGCGTGCCCACGAGGAGAGCTCGGGCTCCGTGAAAGAATGGGAAGCCGAAGCGGAGCGGGGTGAGCGTCCAAGCGGGTACAAGGTCGCCGTAACGGTTGGCTCACGTGCCGACGAGGAAGACCACGCCTGCTGTTGATGATGTTGTTGTTGTTGTTGTTGCTGCTGGTGCTGTGATGGTGAGGGTGTACGCGCGGCAAAGGCACTTTCATTCTCCGCGGCATGATCGGTGGTGTGTGCAGGGGTGAACACATTCATAAACCGCCACGTGCGCCTCAGCTTGCGCGCGCATGAGCGATGAGCACGATGGAGGCAGCCGTGACAAGCCCTACGCGACGGCAGCGTGTGCGCGTTGGCAGGTCGAGTCTCGTCCTCATCCTCTCCTCTCCTGTAAGACGGAATGTTTGGTGTGGCTGCGTGTGAGTACGATGGCACCGACGGCAACGCCCACGCGAGACGACGACTCGCAGGACTCGACAGGAGATCGGCTCCTGACACGTGCGCGTGGCGTGTGTCGGTGTGTGCGGCGTCATCTCGTGGAGAGGGATATGGCTGTGCGATCCAAGACGCTGCCGCCGCCTCTGTCGGTGATGACAGGTACGGCGTGTAGAGAGTGCGTGCTGTGGGGGTTGTGGGGGGCTGTGGCGATAAGAACCGCTGTCGTTGAGTGAGGATCGATGTGTACTCATCCGACTCCTCCTCTTCGTCGCCGTCGTCGTCGTCGTCGCTGTCAGCGCTACTTTCATCCGTGTCATTTTGGAGTTGTGGGGTGTTGCCAAAGAAGAGTGTCGCAGCGGGGTCGCAGCAACAATCAACCATGCCACAGCAGCAGAGGCTAAGAGCGGTATTGTACGTAATCATGCGCACCTCGTCATCGTCTTCCGAGTCCTCGTCGTCCTCGTCGGAGGCACCTCCGCGCACCGCCTCCACGCCAACACCAACGCCCATCGTGTCGTTTATCAACTGAGCGGGTGGTGTACGGCTGCCATCGTTCTCGTGCGTGGCAGGGCTGCTGCGTGCCCCTTGAAAATTTTGCTCCCCCGCGCGGGGCGAATGGGTTTGGGAGTGGCTCATGTTGGTAAACGTGTTCGCGTGTCCCTCTTCAGCAGCGCGATCAGATGTGAGAGCATCGTCGATGGGCTCTCTCCGAAACGAGAGCCAGCACCAGAGGTGGCGGCGGCGGCGTGAGGGGTTGTCTATCTCTTGTGATGTGTGCGTGTCATACGGCACCGCAACGGAACTGTGTGCACCCGTGGGCGGCATCACTGCTCGCACAGGGACGTATTCAGCAGCTGTAACGCGCTGGGGCAAGGAGGTTTCTGCGTCGACAGAGAGGCGATCCGAGGGGTGCAGAGGTGTTGCCGTGGTCGAGCGCGGAGGCGGCGGAGCGGGCTGTGTCGGTGAGTGCAGAACGGACGCCGTCAACGGTGGCGAGGCTGTGAGACCCTTCTCCCCCTCGCATGACACACAGCATCGTCTGTCAGCTGTGAAAAGGCTCATGTTGTCTTCTTTTTCTGCTTCTTCGTCCTCCCCCTCCTCCACCTCAGCAACAGCAACAGCAGCAGCAGCAGCAGCGTTCAACCCGCGCGCATGACCAGTCGATGCGTTGGGCCTTCTGTTGGCAGCAGTGTTAGTGCGCAGTGACGTGCGAGAGTCATCGTCGCCTTCGACTGCCAACTGCGCGGGGTTGGTGAGTTTAGCGGAGAAGAAGTAGGTGTATGTATCGCAGTTACATGTCCGCTCTTCTTGCGGTCTCTGCCCGCCGTGAGAGCCATGCGGGTTCCACAGAGAAGAAGAAGAAGTTGTCGTCACCGCATCGCCGTCATTGCATCGAGCTCTTTGCAGTTGTTGCCATTTCTCACGCATGCGGCGCACCACAACGGGGTCTTCGCGATATGCCGCCACACTGTTCATCGTGGTTGTGGTGGAGAGAGTACTGTCATCTGTGGTGTTGGTTCTGCTGTGATGTGCGCGTGTCGTTCGGCGAGAGCTGGCGTGTGTGGAAGGCTGCGAGGGGGCGGTACACGAAGGGGTGGAGAGAAGGGATTTTGACGCTGAAATGAGGCTCACTTCTGTGTGTGCCATCGGTTCCTGTTTGTCATCAGGCGTTTCCGGCCGCAGCGATGGCGAGCTCTCCCGTGGCATGCAAAGAACGGGTGAAAAGAGAGGGCGCCTGAAGGTGATAGGCATAGAAACGAGTTGAATATATATGCAAAGGAACGTGTTGGAAAGAGGGCGTGTACAAAGATGAAGAGAGAGAGAGAGAGACAGAATGAGGATAAATCAGGATCAAGAGATGCTAAACGTGAGTGAGGAGGTGCGGAAGACTCGATTATACAACAACAGATTCGAGCACATAGAGGAAATCCGAGAGGCGTAGTACAGCCTCATCTTGATTGTGAGACTCTTTGCCCTTGTCTGCTACCAAGAATAGTCTGTAGAGGCGCAAGGGGGAGAAAAAGAGAGAGCAAGAGAGAAAAAAAACGTGTTTTGTTAGAAAAAAACATGTTCTTTTTCGTTCACTTCAGTCGCTTCTCCTCTTTGTATTATTTTTGTTTTCCACATTGAGCACAGTCATTCACCACCTCCCAGTTCCTAGTATTTTCCTCGTTTTGATTTCGACGGGAAAGGGAAGTAGCTTTGTTATTTTATGTTGTGCCCTTTTTATTTGCTTGACTTGGTATGGTGTTCTGTATTGACTGCGATGAATGTGCATATATAAATACCCGCAAAATCAATATATAGTCTTTAAATGCCTTCTTTTTTTTTCTATTTGTAACTATTTGCTTTGTTAACGAGAAAAATCAGAAGAGCTCAAAAAGAAGAAGAAGAAGAAAGAAAAATTACTGATAACAAGAAGACTGTCAGAGGTAGACAGTTCCTCTCGTTTCTTTGTTGTTGTTGTTGTTTTTTCGGCGCCCGCGTCTATTGTATCGCCAACAAGGTAGAGTCCTGAAAGAGAGCGTGAAGGCGCAACCGCGTAACGAAAAAGAGAAAGAAGGGGTAAAAGACACGGAAAAGACACGGAAAAAGCACAAAGAGCAGAGCGCAGAGGATTCTGACAGGAGAAACTGTACATGAAAGGCTTTTGAATTGTTCTCATGTAGTTCTGAGGTTACAAGTGTTCTCTCATATGTTTTTTTTTTGATGTGACGACAGATACTGCATTCTAACATAGGGGGAAAGGAAGATGAAAATATGAAGGCACACCGAACGCGTGGTGTGGGGAGAGAAATGGGGGAGCCTAGAGACAAGGACCACTGCAATCTGACAATTAAACAAAGAAGAAAAAAAAAGAAATGCAAATAGTTAATATACTTGACAGGAAGAAAAACGCTTGATGAAGCGTTGAACACAACTTAGAAGTAAGATTTTTAAAGAGAAGAAAGAAAGCAAACAACAAAAAAAAAAAGCATGCGTATGACGTACAACGACCACTACTTTTGATTTGCGCTTTTTCCTATTCCTTCACTGTTTATTCATTACTACAGCTGCAGTTGTTGATGTATTCCATTTGCTTTTGGAAAGTGGTCAACGAAATTAAATTCAACTGGAAAATAAAATAAAAAATGAGGATGTAATCAGAAATAAATTAAAAAAAAAGATAAGGTAAACATAAAATACACAATCCTGCAAACACTCATAGAGAAGGAAAAGAAAAAACAAGCATTGATTCATTGTGATGGTAAAACTGAAAAAAAAAGAAAAGGGGGAAAGGCCCACGCAAGCAAATATACACACGCAATGCTGGAGATTCTTTACATATAGTCCGGTGCCAGCGGGTTGCCAATGATACGACGACCATCGGAACTGCCTGCTGACAAGCATCCATCTGTACTAGAAGAATTCTTGCGCGTGAACACTGGGTCGGCGCTGGCCGTGTCCAAGTGCGTACGAGACTGGTTTGCTGGCACAGTGCCCGCGCGTGTGGCATGAGCAACGACGCCCTCCAAATCATTCGTCAGCGCGGACTGCGATGGCGCCGTGGAGTGCTCTGCATCGGCTGCAGAGAAGTGCAGTGGAGAGCCGAAGGCATTATGCGTATCACTAGAGGTAGACATGCGCGAGACAGACGTGGCGGCAGTGTTGGTGGTCCCTGTTGGCGCGGTCAATGTGCCTAACTCCGCGCCGAACGAACCATCGCGCAGGCGGTGTCCATCAGCGGCATCGCGCTTGTCGTCGCCGTCGATGACAGCCATGAAGCTTTGTTGTCGGCCAGTGAGAGAGCTAGCAGGTCTCGCCACCTTGGCGCGGGAAGACACGCCACGCGTACCGAGTGCCGTGGATGGGGTTGGAAATTCGTGGAAAAGAGGCGTCGAGGACTCCAGCTCCACCCAAGTTGACGAGCCCGCACGCGTGTCGCCCTTCTCGCCGTGTCCAGAGCCGCTTCCTCCCACCGTCAACTCAAGTGCGTTGTTCGTGTTGGTGTTCCTGCGGTTCATGATGGGGCTCCCTACCGTGCGGGTGCCGCGCGAAGCCCCGACGCGTGCCACGGCCACGGCGGTGAGCTCTTGGCTCTTGAGCCGAAGGGCATCCTCCGTCGCGAATTCGCCTTCGCTATCCCTTGATGCCCCTCGCGGCGACGCCACGGCGCGCGCCGGCCGGCACCGCTGCTTCATGACCCGCTCACCGTGTGCATCACCGTCCTTGTCCTCTGCATCACCCAGCTTGGTGTCCGGTGTGCCTCCTGCGGGCAGCACGAGAGAAACAGGCGAGCCCACGTCCCTCGCATTGCGTGGACACGCGCTGGCGGCTTTATTGAGGCCTGCCCATCGATTGGCGCCTCCCGCAGCAGACATCTGATGCTGTGCGTTTCTGCCCGACTCATTTGGAGGTGGCTGGCTCGCGTCCAAGACACTCGCGGAGGCCGCATGTGAAGAATGGCGCAGCCGCTCGCGAGGCACGGCGGAGTCGAGCATACTCTCCGTGGCGGTGCCAGCTGCCCACGCCCCGATGGCGTCGAAGGAGGA
Organism: Wallacemonas sp. 195SL; assembly: GCA_030849605.1. Classification (NCBI taxonomy): domain Eukaryota; phylum Euglenozoa; class Kinetoplastea; order Trypanosomatida; family Trypanosomatidae; genus Wallacemonas; species Wallacemonas sp. 195SL. The sequence goes on along the minus strand of JASANS010002403.1, from coordinate 37,820 downwards.
TCGCCCCAGTGATTCCCAATCAGGACCCATTTCCGAAAGAACTTGGTCTTCTCGAAGGCGATTGCTCGCGGCGGTGACGAGGCCGAGCTTTACGGCCAGACGACTCATCAAGGCAGTCGCGTAGGCCTCAGCCGGCACGTTCTTCTGGTGCTTTGGGATCGCCACACCCCATTTTTGAAGCAGTGGCGTGATACCTGCGATTTTGTCCTCGCCGCGAAAGGGGCGAAAGACAATGCGCAGCAGCATCGCCATCACCTTTGCCGGACCTTGCAGCTTCGGCTGACTCGTCAGCATCACGTCTGGAATGGCGTTGTCACTGCCACAGCTCGCGCGGGCACGACGCGTTGTGTTGTCCATCGTCGTACTGTCCATCTCCTCCTCCTCCAGCTCATCTGCGCCAGGCGGCAAGTTGGCTTCAATCTCCACCCGCAGTGGCGCGAAGGCACGGCCTGGCACCGCATCGACCTGGATCATCTCCACTGCGAATGGCACACCGCGCAGACACTGGCAGCCGAGCATCGTGCACTGCAAAGACTCCCTCTCCGCCGTCGACAGAGCCCACCAGGTGCTTTCCGTAAGAATAATTTGCCCGCCGTTGCCGACCGCCTCCGTGCGTGCGGCCATGTTCGATGTTTCACCATAGTAGTCGAAGCCCTTTGTCACCTCATCGTAGCGGATGTCGGAGAGGCCCGTGTGAATGCCGACACGCACGCGCAGACCGTGCCAGAGAGTTTCGTAAATATCATCGGGCAAATGCGCACTAGGTGACACATACGGGTTCTTCGCCACCGCATCCTCGTCAATATTGGCCGCGTGGAGGTGGGCGTGCTTGATCTCCTCTTCACTCGCATGCTCCTTCGAGAGTTCGAAACTGTGATAGCACTCGTCAATCAAGTTCGTGCCCCAGTCTTGTTTGAGAAATGTAGTTTGAATGTCAGACGCGAGCTGCACCGCGGCGAACGGATCTTTGCAGGCAATCATAAAGGAATCACCAATCGTCTTCACCTCGTAGCACTTGTACTTGGCGATGAGGCTACGAATGAGCTTGTGGTGCGTGGCCACCGCATCGGGCATGTCCTCCGGGTCCGAGGCCCACAAGGCGGTGCTGCTCTCAATGTCGGTGAAGACCAGAGTGACAGGGGTGTGCAAATCTCTTACGGCGTTCTTGTTATCACGTGCGCTGCCTCTGCAGCAGCAGCAGCAGAGGACAATGATGACAATCAGGGCAATCAATGCAATCGAGACACCTACGGCGATGCCCACAATGGCACCTTTTGACAGACCGGACTTCTCCGTGTACACCATGGAGGGCGTAACAGGGCCGTACAGTGCGGTGGCGGTGTTGGGGGAGAAGACATCGGCGAGGGTGTAGAATGAAAGCTGTGCAGCACCGTAGTTGCGTGCTTCGCAGCCTTCATAGCCGGTGATCACATCGTCTTGCCCAGTGTATCCGTCGCTGTCGCTGCTCTCCTCGCCACTCGAACCGGTGTTCCTGCTCTCGGAAACAGAACTCACCGGGGCGGTCCTGGCACGGTCAGACGCGTCATCGCAGCGGCGAAAGTTCTGGAAATTGAGCCCATACGCGCCAAAAGATTGAATGTTGTAGATGGTTTCAATGAGCGAGTCCGCGGTGATGACGCCAGTAATTTGCCGTGATACCTCAGATTGGAAGACCGTCATCGCCCACAGGCTGAGTCCAAGCGGGGTTGGCGCCTCCCCTTCTGGGAGAGACGCGTGGTACACTTGAAGCAGAGGTGACGCCGTGTAGGCCGCCTCCGACGTCGCTGTCCAGAGGGGCAAGTTCGTGGAGAAGAGCACGCGGCGACGCACCGAGGCACGCATTTTACCAAACACCGTGATAAACGCGTCATACCAGAGCAGCAAATCGTTGAAGATGACCAACAGCGACGCGTCCTGGTTGTCCTGGAGGAACGCGGCGAGAATCGCCACATCGCCCTCCTGCATGCCGAGAACAAGCTTGCGATTCACATCTTGCGCCTTAAGTGCGGTGAGGAGATCATCGCTGGGGCTGACGCTGGTGTAAACCTGGTCGGGTAATTTGAAGTGCGTTGCTGTTTTCTTCGCGACGGCTTGAACGGCGGAGATCTCATCGACTGCCATGCCACGAAAGACAAAGTGTAGCTTCGTCTTGGAAGCTTCCTTGTGTAGGAGGCCAAGGTACTCGTAGCCAAGGTACAATTGCTGCGCAAAGGTAGGCAGAATGAAGATCGTTTCGTGCGTGCTGCTGTCTGTTGTGTACACGCTCGAGAAGAAGGGGTTAAGCAGTAGGGCGGAAGGGATCGCGGCGCCAGGTTGCATGGTTCCAATACAGGTCGTGAGCAGGTGATCTTGAAAGGCAGAGGTAGCCGACTCCCTTTCCTCTGCGAGCGTAGTGCGAATTGCCTTGATAGAAACAGTGTTGGCGGTGTCGACGCCGTTGATGAACGCGGCGGCTCGCATCGCAGACTTCTCAATATCTTCCGAGAAGGTCTCGAAGGGATCATGCGCGTCAGCGGCAATGGTCTTGGTGGTGGTTGTTGAGTTAAACACATCTGTCGCGGCGAGCACCAGAACACCGAGAGGCCGCGGTAGCTTGTACACATCCTTCACATAGCAATACGCACCGGAATAGGTGAATGTGTACTCAGGCAGGCTCTGCAATGTCATGTTCGACGGGATCAGCTTGCTGACGAAGCCGGAGCGACCACCCTGATTGCACTCACACGCCACACCCATCTCGGGGGTCCTGCCCAGCTCCACATTGCACTCACCCCCGTAGGTTCGCAGAAAGAAATCTTCCCCGACCATGTACGAGCGAGACGGCGCGAACAGATAACTCATGAAACGCTCCCGTTGTGTCGCGCCTGGCACCAGATAGCCACCAGCCACATTCTCGTTCCACCACGACGGATCGCGAAGTACGTGAATGACAGTGCTGCCTGCGACCCAGCCCGCCACCATCATCTCGCGGCGGGTTACATCTGTCACGAACGCATCGGGGTCCTCGGCGGTGTAGACGCTGCTCTGGCCGTCGAGAATGAATTGCCGTACCTGGGCCTGGAAGTAGCGAATGTGTGCGTATTGCACCTCTGTCCCGAGGTGATTCGTCGTGGTGAAGAGCATCTGCTCATCCTCAAGAACAGAGGTAAGCTGGCGATGCGAGGCAAGGGTCTCAGGGCTCCTGTTCTTGTCAGTGTCCACGGCGCCACCTAGACGGGCCGTGTCGGCGTTGGTAAGAGCCTTGATCGCTTCAAATGCAGTAGCGGCGACGGTCGATGTGATGAGGAGCTTCGCACCTTGCGTGCGGCTGTCCGTCAAGACACGCGTTATGAAGTCACTCGTGTGCGGCCCGGGACGCCCATACACCATCACCACCTGCGGACGAGAGTCGAGAAACGCCTCTAATACTGTTTCGTTTGGCGCGGCGTTCACATCCTCGGCAGCATAAAGCGCGACGTCCTCTGCGGCAATCGGTGTGCGCTGCAGCTCTCCCAAAAGACTGTCAAACTCCGCCTCACCGAGGTTTGTGTTGGCAATGTACATGAACCCCAGTCGTCGGGCAGTAATCGTGTTGATCGCGTACTTGATCATCGACATCACCTCTGTCACGGGGTCCGCACGCAGAAAGTAAAAGTGCGGCGACCAGACCCGTAGAAGCTGCGAGTTGCTCCCCAAACCCAAGCACACCAGATTGTACTCTTCGAGCACACCGCTGTTCGTCAGTTCCAGCACCGCATCGACGTTGAAAGGGCCAAAGATGGCGATGAGATCAGGCCACTGTTCCACCGCTGCCTCCACGGTCTCTCGCATGGTCAGCTGCCTCTCAGGGTCATCCACTGTGACTAGCTCGATGCGCGGGGCAAGATCGAGAGTACCCGTGTTGTCTTTCAAGGCGTGAATCGCGGCCAGAAATCCTTCACGATGGGCAACCGATGGTGTTTGCTCGTCGATGAGAAGAGCATCAGAGTTAGGGTGAATATCTAAAACGTAGAAAGTCCGTGCATGGGCCCCCACGACAGCGCTCAGAAGCGCCACAAGCACAAGACTCGTCAAGAAGCAACGCACGGCATGGCGGTGGTGGGTCATGCATTGGACAAAAGGAGGAGAAGAGGGAGCCATTCTGTGTGCACGTCGAGACAAGAGGCTCGTGAAAAAGATCCCGCTGTTGGAATGGGCACGAAACGGTTGGGTGAAAAGCCAAAGTCAGAAATGTAACCCAAAAAAAAAAAAAAAGAGAGTGAGGGAAAGTGTTTTTTTAATAATATAGAGAGTTGCACAGTGGAAAACAAAAAGAAAAGGAAAAGGAAAAGGAAAAAAAAAAACAGAGCAGGAGAAAGTGCAAGTGATGAAACGAGTCCCGTTCTCTGCTATGTTGTTAATCCAGTATATATATATCGTCCAGATGGTCTTAATTGGTGTTTGTTAGTTGTTGTTTTCACACACACACACAAAAAAAAAAAAAGAAGCAGCGAAATAGAAATGAAGGATTCAGAAAAGTGAAGACGGGTAAGAGAAACAAAATGGGAGTAGGGGGGACGTGACACGAGCAAGAAAGATGGTAAGAAAAGGAGCACAGTTTTTTTTTTTTTTGCGGCAGCTACATGTCATGCGAACGCATCAAACTGAGCGCGCGTGAGCAGACGCAGATAAAGCGAGAGAGCGAGTACATAGAGAAACTGAACCGCAGACACGGGAGACCACACACACACACAAACATTACGGATGCATCTCCAACAGCTCTTACAAATGTCAGAGTTGCTAGCAGTGCTGATGTCTATGTTTTAGAACAGAACGACTCTTTTTTTTCTCATTTTTTCTGCAATGTAGAAATAGCGCGTCATAAGCAAAGGGCACACACTGATGAACAAGAACAACGAAACGAGGATGAATGAACAAAAAAAAAAGGAAAAAGGAAGGACACGAGGCACATCGTTGCAAAACTGGCTTGTGGGATATCTATTGTTTTTCTTACTGCCCACTCATTTACATTACACCGAAGAAAAATATCAGATACATTTGGAGGTAGTGCAACGCATGTGTGTCGCAAGAAGGGGGAGGGGGGGGGGGGGAGGGAGTCGACCCTGAAGCATGAGACTCAGACACGTGTGCGGGTGGGTGGGTGTATGTACGCGTGAAAACCAGAAAACGCGAAACATCTCGTCAAGCGGAGGAGAAAGTGAAGGTGAGGAACGAAAGAAAAAAAAAGGGAAACAGAAGGCAGACAATTGACAACTTCTTTGTCGCTGTTGCTGCTCTTGTTGTTGTTGTTGTCGCCATTCATCACGACTGGCCATTCCACAAGTTGGTAGGTGGTGTTGGCTTTGGTGGCACCTGAATCGCAGGTCGCGGCTCCCATGTCAAAATGTTGTACCCCGTGGAGTTCATATTGCGCTCCACGACACGCTGCCGTGCGTGGTACTGGTGCTTTCCAGCTGCGTCACGGAAATCTTTGCGTTGCTGCGACTCGACATTGTAGCATTGATGCGTGACCGTATCGCGATGATCGCACTCTTCATTCTTCCGATTGTCACCCACGCGAGCCGCGGCTTGTGCCTGCTGGCGCTGAAATTCTTCTTCGCGGGCTTCACGGAGGACATCTTCGCGGTGTAGTTGGCGTGCCCGACGTGATTCCACGTAGAGAGCCTCTCTCTGCCGTTTCGTCTCGCGCTCGTGCTTCAGCTCGTCATTCACCGTCAGAGCCGGATGAAGGCGGTGTGCTTCGCTCATGTACGCTGGATTACGTGCGTCAGGGTTGGGAGCCATGGGGCTTTGGTAGCCTGGGTAGTGCTGCACGACCTCCGCCTCGTGCTTCCGCATACCTCTGTTCGGGATTGGCTTCAGGTGAAATGGCGTCTCGTTGCCAAAAATCATTTTTCTCTCTTCCTAGTGTGTGTGTTTTTGTTTCTGTTGTTCAACTCGTCTACGTTTGGAACTATATATATATATATGCCTGTAGTGTTGTTGTTGTTTTCACTGTGTGTGTGTGTGTGGAGGAAAAAAAAAAAAGACCCTCTATCAACAAGCAAAAGGAAGGACGGTCATATTAAAATAATTATAAGAGCAATTGAATTTGAGAGGAGGAGAGAGCGGAGTAATAAAAAAATATCTGAACGGGGAATGCGTGGCAGAGTGATGCTGCTATTTTTGTCGCGATTATTGGTGGGGAAGGGGAAGGCACACGTGTGCATGAAGCTGAAGGCAATCGAGAGGGGCAAATGTAGAGAACACCGACATGCGCTGAGAGAGCCTAAAGCGTGTGTCAGCCAAGGCAAACACACAAACAAAAAAAAAAAAAAGTGTGGTGAAATATGGAAATACATACGCCTGATCTAGCAGTCTCAAAGAAATGAAGAAAAGCACGTGCAACTTTTCCCTTCTCTTTTCTTCGTGGTAGTGTACTGAGATTGACAACGGTGGAAAGAGCATCTCAGCTCCTTCCGCAGTATATTAATTTCCTTTTTTTTTTTTTGTGTGTGTGTTAGTTGTTTCCACGTCACAATTCTAGACTTTGATGCGTGTCATATCTGTGTCTGTTGTGTGCGTTTCGCCATCACGCAGTTTCCTGTGTGGCCGCGTATGGCAGAGGCGTCAGCAGCTCACCCGGTGCGCACGGCAGCGGCTCTTCGAGGAAAAACGGGTGCCGCAGCACTTGCGCCGCCGACAAGCGATCAGCAGGATTCCATCGGAGCACTTGCCGAATCAAATCCAGACCGCTCTCCGGGATCAATGTGGCGTCCACGTTGCGGTGTGTCGCGGCGGCGTCGCGAAAGACATCAGCCAGCCGCTCCTGCCTGTTCCAAACGCCCATCTCTCGCACCACTTCGCGCGCACGCGGAAGGTGGAAAAGGCCAGGGAAGCTGCTCTCGTTCGGGATGCCGAGAACTTGGCAGATCGCTTTCATGTGCGCCACGTCCGCATCCGGCGATTCAAAAAGAGGTCGTCGCAAGAAGAGCTCCGCGAAGATGCACGTGGCAGCCCAATCATCCAACGCGTGCGAGTAGTCGCGAATACCGAACGTTAGCTCAGGCGCGCGGTACATGCGAGTAACAACGTTCGGCGTAAGAGACTGTCCTTCTCGGTAGAGCCGAGCAAGACCAAAATCACAGAGTTGAACGCGGCCATCTTGGCCAATGAGGACATTCGATGGTTTCAAATCACGGTGCAGGACGCGGTTAGCGTGCAAAAAAGCAAGCGCATTAAACAGCTGAAAGGTAATACACTTAACTCGAGATAGGTAGGCCCGCTTCGCATCGGGGTGGCTGTTGCGTGAGCTGACGTGGAGGAAGCAGGTCTGTTGGGCCGTTACCGCGTTCATGTACGCCCGCAAGTCGCGTGGACAGTACGCCATCACGACGAACGTATCCTTCACGGAGGCCGTCGTGCCGACATAGATGGAGGGCCGGCGTTGCTCAACACGGTCATTCCCATCCGCAGCCGTCTTGTGCCCATTCTCCTCACTACGAAGGCTGGTATCTGACTCTTCGTGACCAACAGCACGCTCAAGGGCACCGGCAATTTTCTTGACTACGGCGAGGTCGGTCGCAGGGTCTGTCGTGCGCGTGGTCGCGGCACTGCCATTGAGTTGCGCGTGCCCTGCTTTGACCTGCTCCGTCGCGATCGACACCGCCGTGCGCACGCCCTGCAGAGCTGCCTTCATCTCCCCTTCGCTCGCAAACGCGCACGTCCCTGGCGTTCTCAAGGGGTCCAGCAGCACCAGCTCGTGTGCGGAGACCACGTTTGGATGACGCAAGCGGCACAAGAGGTCGAACTCGCGGAGAAGATACGAAGGAAAGCCCGCTTCAGAGTCCTCCAGCCAGCGCTTCTTGATCTGCTTCACAGCGAAGAGCGAGCCCGGCGCGGCGGAGGAGGAGGAGGAAGAGGTCACCGTTGAGAGTGGTTGTTGGTGCAGACGAGCACTAAAGACAACGCCGTACACGCCCTGCGCGAGACGATCTACGCGATCGTAGCGATTCACGTCTGCGCAGGGCCCATAACGCATTCCATCATCGTCGCTCTCGTCCTTGTTGTTTTGGGGGTCAGACATCGTCGTGGTGGTGAGGGAAGCAGCGGCACTCTCTACAACCACACCAGCGCGCACACACGCACGGAAGTACGATTCGTCATGAAAAAGACTCTGCGGCAGGACAGCTGTGGCATCGTTGTCGTTTGTGCTTGTATGTGATCTCGCGTTGTGCGTCTGCGAGCGGGCACGTGCCTTCGCCGCCAGACCGGTGTAGAGTTCGTCAAGGATAGCGGCCTCAGCCTGGCTCGCGGCGCTCTCCGGTGTGTTGGGTTTTGTCTGAGACGACACCCCACCACCCTCCACGGCGGTGCCCTGTGTGTCCTCGCGCTGGCGTTTTCGCGAACCAGTGCAAGCATCGGCGCCGACGAGGCCCGCCAGCCTGGCACACAACGCACGCGTGTCATTGAGAGGCTGCGCCGCTTTCTCTTCGGCCTCCTCCGCCTGCGCCTTTTCTTCTCCTTTCACCTCGCGCAAGAGAACTTGTTCGGCCAGCTTGGCCACCGTTCTGGCCCTGGTCACGGCGCAGAGGGGATCATTCACGACATCGCGATACTTCAAGTAGGACGTGGAGGGTGATACCAAGGCGGGGGGAATACTGGCGAGAAGTTGTGGATTAGAGGAAGCCGGGCCCGTATTGTTGTTGTTGTTGCCATCACCAGAAGTTGGCGCCGCACGTGTCGTGGTGGCTGTCGAGGCAAGCGGCGCTGGAGAAGACGGCCCGCCAGATAATGGTGAGCCTTGTAATGTCGCAGCAGCTGTCCCTGAAGCAGCAGCAGCGGCGGCGGCAGCAGCAGCAGCTTTCTCCTCACGCAATTTGCGCATTCGCTCGAGCAACTGATTTGTGGACATGAGGAATTTGTTGTTATTATTGTTGTTGTTGCTGTTATTGTTGGTGTACAGGTGGTATCTATCAGTAGTGTCAACTGTGGTTCTTCCTTTTTTTTTTTTTGTGGTATTCTTGCGGGTTCCTGTTTTCTTTTCTCTCTTTTTTTTTTGTTGTTTCGCTACAAGAAAGGTGTTTACTGGAGGAATAAGAAGAAAGAACATGAAGCATGAGAAAGAAAGAAAGAAAGAAAGAAAGAGAGAAAGAGAGGGGATTTAAGCGCATATTATAGAACTAGCGACGTGCGGAGAAGCAGTTGAACACAATAAGAACATACACCAGATGTGAGAAAGAGGAAGAGCGCCATTTGTCCATCCTCGCTCGAGAAACATGTTGTGACGTATCCGTAGCAGCCGCTGCGAGTTCGTTCAGCACCAACACCAACTCTTTGTAGCAAGATCCCCTATTCATGGCAGTCGAATAGGTGGCGCTGATCAGCAAGAAAAGATAGAGCAAAGTAGGATCACTTCGTTCTCATGTTACTGTTGTGTACGTGCGTGCGCGACGCGTCATCAGTGTTCTTAGCGCACACTTAACCGAATGCAGACGCTATGTAGATGGCGAGATTGCGAAGTCAAATTATGTGTGTGTGTGGTTTTTTTTTTGTATTCCTTTATTTGTTTTGGGGAAAAAACGCGAAAGCGAGTGAGAAAACTAACATCGTATGTACATTCCTGACACATCACAGGGAGAAAAAAAAAGTACAAGAAAAAGAAGAGTTGCCTCGCAATCCTCTAGCAAAAAAAAAAAAAAAGCGAATGCAAGCGGAGGCAAAAGAAAAAGCTTGAAGGTCCAAAAAAAAAACTTTCAAAGATAGTGGAAAGAGTTGCACCGCGTTATTCTATTGAAAGACAAAAAGAAGAGAAAGAAAAATAGGTGACTTACATCAGAGCCTTCCACACAACGACCACTCGTTCATTTTTGATATTTTCCTCCTTTCTCTTTCTTTCTATCTCTGCCTCGCGTCTTGCTGTTGTCGTTTTTTTTTTCTGTTGTTAGTTGAGGCGTTCCGTGATTAGGCAGGCTGAAAGAGAGCTCCTAAATCTCAAGGCGACGCTTGTACTCAAACAGCATATCTGCAAGTGCTGTGACAGGTTTTTCTGGACGCTCCTTTGTGATCTGCGTGAGGGCTGGCGTCAAGCTCGGCAGCACGTATGTCATCAAATACGTTTCCATCGGCAGCTTACGTATCACATCTGCATCCTGACACGCCTCCTGCACTTGAAGCGAGCGCAGCATCTGCCTCTCCGACCTCACCACGTCCATCGCTGCCTGCCTCGTTTGGTCAATTTCATCCTGTTCGCGGGCATGCAGCGTGGCAATCCACTCCATTTCCTGCCTCTCCTCCTCCTGCTCCGCTGTCAGGCGACTCGTGCTTTGTGTCGTTTGCATCCTTTTGCTGCCCGTGTTGGTCAGCGCCGTGCCGCGCAACGCGCTGGCGGTCTCATCGCGTAGTGTCTCGTGCGCGCTGCTCATGGCTGCCGTGGTGGCGGCGGTGGTGGTCGCGAGACGGGTGGGCGGGCCAAAGAAGACCTTGTGGACGTCGGAGAGCAATGACACACACATTTTTTCTGTAAAAAGAACAAGAGGAGGAAAGGCTTGCCAATGACCATCATGGGTACCCTGCGGAGGAGGGGAGGAGGAGGAAGACGTTGTCGGTGCGACCGCACCTTGTGGGGCAGGGCTCGTCGCGTGGCGTTGCCTCTGCTGCTGCTGTGCCGCTTCGATTTCTGCCAAGAACACACGCAGATCCGTGGCGGAAGGCAGGTGAGCGATAAGCATTTGCAGACGCTCTGTCGCGTCCTGGTAGGCGTAGGGCCTCGCCATCGCCACGACGCGCCCCTCACGTTCGCTCAGGCTACTAATGCCAAGCTCTGCCTTGCCGCTCACTGCCGTCTTGGGTGGCTTCAGCGACAAGAGCCACTGCAGACCATGCGAGCTGGGTTGGCTGCCACCGTGCAATGTCGCGAACAGCTCTCGCGCTTGACGGGGCATCACCTCCTCGGTGAAGTAACAATGTGAGAATAGTTCTTTTGCGATGTCCATCGTGGTGCGTGACGGCGCTTGTACGTGAACAATCCGCATCGTCCGCGACGTCCGCGGAGCCTCCAGCCGCTCTGCTGCAGCAGCCCCGTCTTCGTCGTCGTCATCAACCTGCTTGGCATCCGCGCGTGACGACAAGTCGAATCGGGTCGTCTTGGTGGCGATCACAGGCGCTGGTGTGGCCCCTAGCCGCTCCGTCGTCGCAACGCTCTGAAGCCACGTCAAGACGGACTCCGCCGGACTTCCGGTGGGAGAAAACTGGGTTTGAAAATCACGCAGGCCGCGATGAAATGGCGCGGAGAGTTTGTGGACCAGTCGCAGCGCGCGACGACGCAGTATCGCTGCCTTTGCGTCCGCATCTGTTCGGGATTGTGTCGCTGCCGCGTTATTTTGCACATCGCTCGGTCTGCCCATGCTCATCGAGAAGCTCCATTCGCCGAACTCAGACGTCGGTGTGCTGCTTTGCTGTTGCTGCCGCAGCTGCTTCACAACGCGCGTGCCGGACCCCGCCGCCGCTTGTGAGTTGGTCGTCTGCGGAGCTGTGATCTTGACGGTGCCAAGCTGCATCTCTATTTGAAAGGCCTCTTTAATGGCGGTGCTGACCGCGTTCGCTCGAAGCCGCAGCACATCTGAGCCATCGCGCAAGAGCACAAGATGATTTGGAAAGATAGCCTCGCACACCGGCGCGAGAAGACCCTCCTCTTCCGAGTTGAAGCCCGCCTTCTGGAGAGTATCCAGGAGGCGTCGGGCGTGTAGTGCACGTGCGCTTGCGGCATCCTCATCGCTGGCCAGACGCAGCAGCTGTGTCAGCTCCGACTCACGCGCTTGTCGCGATTCCGCATCCATCGCGATAAAGTTCTCCAAGAAAGGGTAGTCATCGTCTTCGGGCGCGATGACGTCTTCGACGCTGGTGAGGGGCCGTGCACGCTTCGCCATTCGCTCTGCTGCCTCGGTCTCGGCCTCCCCGTCATCCTCAGCGGACTGATTCGTGTAGAAGAGACAGAAAGCTTGCTGAACGGTACTTGGACAATCAAGCAAAACAAAGCCACGATTTGCGCAATCGACTTGACGAAGTCGCCAGCGTAGCATGAAGGCGATGGCCTCGTCCAGATAACGCCCTCCGTGAGGCAGGTGGTGTGCGTGCTCTCGGCCTGACAACGCCGCCGCCGCCTTGTCCGCGGGTTTACTCGAGTCGCTACCGTCATCGGTTTCCTCGTCGTCCTCGCTGGCCTGGTCGCCGTCGCCGTGGTCATCGGCTTCGCTGTGCTCTTCGTCCTCTTCCTCCTCGTCTGGCGAGCCGGCGGCTTGTCGGGCTACGTCATCAGCGTCTTCCTCTTCTTGCGAGAACTCACGTGCAGGGCGAGGACGTGGGAGGTGGCCACTGACCACCCGCATCGACAGCACTTTCAGCGCCTGAATGTATGATAGGCGAAGAGATTTCAGGAGGGCCTCTTCGTGGGCATTGAGACGGCGAATCGCAAGGCGTGCACGCACTTGTGCACGTGAGGGGCCTTGTTCATCGCGTGGCAGGTCAGGGTCCAGTTCCTCCTCAGGAGTCACCTCCACGTCTTCGAGAATGCCTAGATCCACATCTTCCTCTTCCATCTCCTCATCCTCCGCTTCTCCTTCGCCATCACCGCCTTCCATCTCGTCCTCCTCACCGTCTTCGGAGCGGTATATGGCGAAGTTTTGGTCGTCGACGATGTAATCCAGCACACTCTCATCGACATCCGACGCGCCGGACCCGTTCAGCAGACCGAGCAAGTAGCGGTGGCGACGAACAATCGTGTTCACATCGGTGACGCGATCTTCCGGGAAAACTATCGGCAGGATTTTTGACTTGGGCACGTGCGACGTCTCGTCATCACCTTCGCTCTTTTCTTCGTCTTCTTCCTCTTCGTCTTCCTCGTTCTCTTCTTCCTCATCGTCAGCGTCTTCCTCGTCGTCATCGTTGTTGTCGCCATTTGCAGCCCGTTGTTCTGCACGACGTTGCCGGCGTGCTTCCAGTTTTTCTTCGCGCTGGCGTGCCTTCTCGGCCAAGAACTCCGCGACACGCCGCGCGTGCACACGATCGCGTCGACGCTTCAGTCGAGTCGCAAGGAGTGCGACGAGCTTCTCCCGCAGCGCTTCGGCGTGCACCTCGAATGCCGCCGTTGCCGCCTTCGCAGAGATCAGAGGAACCTGGTAATGTGCGGCGAGCGACTCGGCGATGCCCTCCTTGCCACACAGCGGTGGTCCCGTCAGCATTATCCGTCTCGGAGTCACGCCGTGCACGACTCGGAACTGCTCAGCCACCTTGTGAATAGTCTGTGCAAAACCCTCTGCGGCGACCCAGTCCTCCTCTTCATGATACGAAAGCACCGCACCAGGCTCGAGACGGATGTCGGAGAGAAAAAATGGCATGCGCAGACCTTCGCTTGGGACGTTCGCAAACCGTTGACGCAGCTCGTCGAGCGTGGGCGGGCGTGGCAAGGTCGAGGATTCGAGATTGACGAGATCCAATGCCGCGGTGGCGGGTGGAGCCCCAGGCGTGAACGGCACCTCCTCAACAGCGCCACCGAGAGTGTTCGCGATGATGTGCAGAAGCTCGCGCTGTGTAACCTGTCCGCGATCGGTCGCGATAAGGTAGCGCTCATCGTAGACGTCGTATGCAGAGCCCAGCTTGTACGCAATGTTGGCCAAGTCCTCGACGTGGATCATTGGGATCACGTTGTCGCCAGGCCCGAACATGGGCAAGCTCTGATTGTGCCAGGCCGAGCGGAAAAGCGACTGAAGAGGGCCCTCGCCGTGACCATAAGGCAACCCAGCAAAGACGACGTAGGTGTGAAGAGTTTGCGAGTTCGCGTGCTTGACCAGGTGCTCCAGAAGACGCCAATGCTGGTAACGGGGGTGGGGAACACGGCTGGCGTATTCATCCTCCGTGTACGCGCGCGGCTCAACGCGTGCCTCGGCAATTTCGATCTCCGCCTCCTCGTCGAGCGGCGCGGCCAGATGGTCTGGGAGCGGAACAGGCTGCCCGTTCTCATCGAGCTCGCCTTCCATCTCTTCGCGAAAGGCAGCAATTTCCTCCTCGCGGGCTTTGCGACGCTCTGCTCGCACGCGTGCAACTTCCACCATGCGTGTGTTCGCCCACGTCAGCGCCGACGACACGAGCACAAAGGTCTTCTCCACTTCGTAGTGCGATCCCGCGAGCACTTTGATAGCGCACTCCGCCTCGTAGGAGTCGTCCTCCAGCACGGCAATCACGACATCATTCTCAAGAAGGCGCTGACAGAAGAATCCGGGATTGTCATTGTGGCGAGGGATGACGTGGTCAATGTATGGACTTAACGCGGTTGGGATGCACTCATTTAACGCAGCCACTTCTGTCTCTGCCTCAACAGTCCTGGTCGCCGCTGCCGCCGTACACATTTCCTTGACAGTCATGCAGGGCCGCTTCGTCGTGTCTCTGGAGGGCTGCAGTTGACGCTGGCGCTTCACCAAATCCTCATCGCGGTGTGAGAGCGTCACATCGATTTCGTACTCGTGAGACTGGTGAAAAGAGCGCGCGACCTGCTGACCGACGTAGGAATCACCGCCCAGAATGAGCACACGCTTCATGGCCAAGTTGAGCTACAGTGACAAAAAAGGAAGAGAAAGAGAGGAAAAAAGAAAAAAAGACTGCTACTCAAGTCTAGGTGCAGAATCAAATAGCGTTCTTCGTCGCCTCTTTGCGTATTGATAACTTCTATACAGTTCCGAAGAGACCATTTAAAGGGGGCAATAAGAAGGAGATGGTTACCGAGGAATAAAGCAAGAATTTGAGGAGAGAATGGAGAAAGGGGTGAGCATGCGAGTCAAACGAGCACACACACACACACACTCATCGATATCAAGTGCAACATGGTCGTTCTGTTATGTGTGAGGCAGTGCAGGCTTTCTTTTTTAACTTTCTGTCAGCTCGTGTTGACAGAAGGAGAAGAAGAGAGTTGCGGTCAGGCCATTGTGTATCTTCGCTTCACGTGGAGGGTGCTATGCGCAACGAGGGAGGTTCCCCATTGTGCCCGGTGCGAAAACTATGTTTTCCGTCCTCGTCGTTCATCCACATGGAGAGAGGAGAGAGTGTTCAAGCCGACCCTCTACGATTGCGACGACACATAGCGAGCATTATTGTTCTATAGTTTTCGATTTGGGTTTGTTCTTCTAAGAAAGAGGAGACAAAAAAAGTTGAAAGAGAGAGACAAAACAAAACGTCCACAACAGTCATTCAAGACAGGGCACGTGTGTGTGTGTGTGTGTGTGTGTGTGGAGGAAGACGGGGTTCGAAATCAACAAGAAAAATGAAAACATGAGCTTCCTCCGTTCCGTTCACACAGACGCAATTACCACCTATCTCATTGTGCTTTACTTCGCTTTGTTTCTGCTTGAAGTCTTTTGGAAGCAAGAGCAAAAACAGTGTTCGTCTCTCCCTATTCTAGAGTATTTTTGTTATTGTTTGAGACAGGGCGCTCTCTCCTCAATCGCGTTGTTTTGCTTTACATCAGAGATTATGACAGCACAGAAGAAGAATAAGAAAAGGAGAAGAAAAATAACAAAAACAATCATTGGTGACATTCAACATTCTATTCATCAACAGTAGCATTGACTTTGTTCACTGCCCTTCTCAATCAACATTTTTTTTTTGCTGTTCTCGATCTTGGTTGAAGCTCTCCTTTGCTGCCGTTTACCTAGCTTGTTTCCGTTCCTCGAATCCATCCCGTTTGCGCTCTTCTTTCTGCACGCAGAAAGTTGCTATACAGGCCTTGTGTGCGAGGGAACCATTACAAAGAAGGGGAAAGAGTTCCAAGCGCGTTGAAGCAATCGAAAAGCGAAATGATAGCAAGTGGAGAAAGATAATGCAATGTGGAGGCAACAATACCACATGTGGCAAAAAAAAAACTGTGGTCAACACGTAGAGGGCAAACGAAAAAGGAAAGAAAAAAACAGACATCAAGACATCACGACATCATCTCTGTTAGTTGGACTCCTTCATGGATTTCTTGGAGCTCTTGCGGGACATGTCCTTCTCCTTCTCCTTCATCGCTTTCTTCGACTCCTTCCTGGAGAGCTCCTGCGCGTTGGATGAAAGTGGGGCGACCGCGTGCGAGGGAGGACGTGTGCTGGCTGTGGGGCTCTTCAACGTCACTTCTCCACCACCCGCGCGCCGTCCGCCTGTGGGTGCGGGCGCGGCAGATGTGCCTGCGCCGGACTTCGCCCCGCTGCCACCACCACCACCACTCCCACCGCGAGGACCGTTACTATTATCTGAGCCGCGCTTCTGGAACGCCTGCTTGCCGGGTGCAGGTGGGGCCTTGTCGCTCCCCTCGTTCGCACCGGGCACGACCTTTTCTTTCCGTTTGCGTGATACTTCGCCGCCTGCCATGAGGCCGATCGACTGCGGGTCCACCGGCGAGAGCACATCGCCACCGCCTGTCTCCTTCGCGTCAAGCATGTCAGAGGTCAACGCCACCAGCAGCATCTCGGGGTTCCACGCCTCGTCCTCGTCGAGCTCACGCGACAGGCACGTCGTGAGGCAGCTCATATCACACTCGGAGTGAATGCTGCGCAGCAAGCGATCCCAGCTGCTCTTGATGTCCAAATCGGAGAGACGTGGCATCGCAGTCTGATAAGATGTCGGGGCCTCCGCGATCTTCTGCGCAAACCGCTCCTTCTCTTCTTGCATTTTGCGAATTTGATCTTGGCGCGTGGCCTCATCGACCTCGTCGTGAACGTGGCGAATGTTGGCCTGCAGCTCCGTGTCCTCCCGCTTCTGTTGCTGACGATGCGTGGCGGCGGCGAGTGAGGTGCCGGTGGTGTCGTTGGACTCGGCAATGCCATTCTGAGCCGCCTCCAGCGCGGCCGCAGCAGCTGCCATGTCTTCAGTATTGGCAGCGCTGCTCCGACGGGCGCGGCGGCCGTGCTGAGGGCCGTCAACACCACTGACGTGGCTTGCTCGATGCGCGTCTTCACCGTTCATTCTTTGATAGGGAACAAAGGGAAAAGGGAAAGCTAATGATGAAGAGCTACGTGTTCAGAGACAAACTGAAAACAAAGCAAAACAAGCAGAAGAGAAAAAAAAGGGAGGCAAGTTAGTGAACTGCCTTGGAGAGTCAAATACAAAAATAAACGACAAAGGATTGAGCTGCATCACACAGAGAGAGAGAGGGAGAAGAAGAAGAGCAGAACAAATGAAGAGGTTGAGAGGCTTTTTTTGGTTGTGACTGATAATCTCGATGCCGACGTAGAGCGCAACAAATACCAAGCGAGCAAAAGTCTGCAGGGGACCGCATGGAGAAATAAAAGAAAGATGAGCTTGCGTGCGATAGGCCGTGTGAGAACCTCTTTTCACGCCATCTTTCCTCCCTTTCTTTCCCTCAGTGTACATATTGTGCGGGGCCAAGCAGTGCACCAATTGCCGCAAATAAGTCCCAGACCATGCCAGCGCTTCACGCGTATCTCTAAGCGCACGCAACACCAAAGGCGTCCATGTGTGCGGCTGCACCGATGAACACGGCACTGACGGCTCACGCCTTTGATCCACAGACCGACAAAAGGTACTCCTTATGTGGCTTGCATTATTATTATTTATTATTATTAATTTTTTTTTTTGTTTACAGCTCTAAACAATCATCAACAACATTCACACCCACGCGATTCACCATGGCACACACAGAGGGAGAGAGCAGTCCGCTCTGACAATGCGCGCGCTTCTTGCCAACTCCCCATCCGTCTCTTTGTCTCCACGTGAACCGATGACATCACCAAAGTCATGTTCTGAATTCTTCTCTTAGCTTGAATTGGATTAGAGCGAAGAGGGCCTTTTTTCCCGCTTTGGTTGGTCACATGATGATCGCTCCCGCGTCGCAGCTCTCACTCTCTCGCGCGTGTGTTCTTGAGGGGGCCTTTATATATATAATGACGACGCAGCAATAGAGCGACGCGAGTACTTCATTCCAGCTTCTGTTCTACGGCAGTGACAGAGATAAAAAGCGCAACACAGAAGGAAAAAAAAAGACATCTTCATGACGCCT
This sequence comes from Wallacemonas sp. 195SL, assembly GCA_030849605.1. NCBI lineage: Eukaryota > Euglenozoa > Kinetoplastea > Trypanosomatida > Trypanosomatidae > Wallacemonas > Wallacemonas sp. 195SL. Next base: position 19,822 of record JASANS010002403.1, on the reverse strand, counting down.
CGGAAGCGAGTGGCAACACTAGTGCAGGCTCAAAACAAAAATCACACAAGAACGCAGCGGTGGCGACATTACTCGCGGGCACGCTTGGCGCCAGCCTTCTTGGACCGCGGTGCCTCGTCAAAGTTCGCCGTCTCCTCTTCTCCAGCCTTCTTCACGACTGTCACTGACACAACATGTTCGCCGCGCAAGAGAATCAGCCCCAACGTGCGCGTCGGCTCAATGCCCTCCCGCTTCATCTTGGAGGTTTGCGTGCGGGACTCGACTGCGTCCGACAACACCACGTTCATGTGCTTGTCAAAGACGAGGAGTTTGCCAGACATAGTACGTCCATCGTCAAGAACAACGCGGAGCGTCTTGTTGAGATTCTGAAGCATACTTGTTTTCCCCATTTTGATATTGGTTTCAGTTTTCCAAACAAAGAAAAAAAAGGCTAGGAAGAAGCTCAGAGAGGTCAAAATGAGGAGGTTAATTATGGTCTTGTCTTGTGCGATGCGTGCTTGGTGTCTGTTTGGCAGTTCCTTAGGTGTTGCAATTCGTGTTTGCGGAGCGAGAAAGAGAGAAAGCGAGAGAGAGAGAAATAGCGAAAGAAAGACAAGAAAGATGTTAGAGAAGAGAATTGATACTCACATGAACATGTGCGAGCATGAACTGCCAGTGTGTTCTGTTTTTTTTTCTTTCTTTCTTTTCTTCTTTTCTTCGAAGTAAAGACTTGTCGCAATTGAGGAAAGCGGGCCAATTAGAAGAAAGAGAGGGAAAAAAGGGTGGCATTTTCATGCCACGGAGATGGCAAGTTCTCACGCGGCAGCAGCAACAGCACCAGCAGCATCAGCACCAGCAGCAGCATCAGGACACAAAACTGGAAGCTTCAAATGAATACGCAAAGCAAGGGAGGCACGTATGCTCACAGACTGACAGTTCTTTGCAGCGCAGAGCACGCCACGTTCAGTTAATCTGTGAGCATTCACACAACCGCCTTGTTTGTTTTTTTTTTTAGTTGATGTAGTAGCACTGAGAGTTGCGCTTCTCTCTCTCTCTCTGTGTTTTATTGTTCGTGATGGTATTGTTGGTTTTAAGGGTCACTGTGGTGTGAGGCGTGATTTATTGGCCAAAGGAATTCTTTTTTTTTTTACCGTTATTGCAGTTAATTCACTTACTTGAAAAGAGCATTTCCTTTGGCCAGTTCGGTTACCGTTATTGGGTGGTGTCATTGCATTTTTGTTATACTGTCTTCATCTTCAAAATAAAATAAAACATAAATTACACACGTGTTGTTAAACGATCTGTATTTGGTAGGTGGGGCACGTGTGAGTGTTAGGTGAGTTGTTAGTATTATTTTGTTTGCTTGTTTGCTTGTGTTGTGTGTGCGTGTGTATTTTGTTCTTCTTCATCATCTTCAGCTGGATACTCTGACGAGAAGTGAACAAAAAAAATCACCACGGGTAAGTGGTAGAAAACCAACAAACAAAAGAGAAATGCAAACAAAAACAAACAAATAATTTAAAAAAAAAAAGTGCGTATCGACAGGCAATAGGAATTGTGTTAGATGCACAGCATCATCAATGGGCAAAGAGAGAATCACAGTACATGCGCATGGCGCGAGGAGCGAGACCAACAACAGCAAAACAAGAAGGGGGAGAACGAGAACAGCTAAAAAAAAAAACAGCCAATCTGGATAAAGAGTCGAGCACACTTAGACACGCACAGGCATGCAAAGACATTGCCAGAGCTTACCGCTTGCGATCACGCCTGTTCTTCTGCTTCTCACGCCTCTGGCGACCCATCTCGACGCCATCGAGGTAGCGGCTCTTCTTCTTTCCGCTACCCTTGATCACCTGCGCTCGCATCAGCTTACGCACGCTGAGACCAGTTGCTTTCTCGCGGGCACGTGGGTCGGCCTTGCCCTTGTCCATGAGCTGCCTGAGCATCCGCTGGGCACGACGACGTTTGCGGCCCATCGCCTCCATGACCTTGCGGCTCGGACGTGCGTTCAGTTCGCGGAAGCGCGCTCGCTGAGCCTCGATCTCATCTGCGGTGACTGGCAGCTGCACGAAGCAGTTCCGCTGCTCGTCCTTCACGAACCAATCAGGCAGGTCATCGTCATCGTTGTACGTGTACTTGTTCACGGATGCGTCGAGGATGTCGCGACGCGATTTGGGGTCTAGCATTTTTTGAGCGATGGCCAACGTGCGCGCACGAATGGTGGGGTCAGAGAGGGCGATCGGAATTTCCTCAAACTCATTCGCATCCTCCTTTCCGTTCTGATTGTTCTTATTACGCTTGTTTTGCTTCCGCGTCTCCTTGTTGTCTTGCAGCATCTGCTTTCGCTGCTGACGCACGAGCTCCTGTGTCGTGAGCTTGCCCAAGTCCTCGACGAGACGTTTCTTGCGACGAGAGTCCACACGGCCCTCACGAATTTCCAAATCGGGCCGATCCAGGTCATCGTCGTGAGAAAGTTCACTCAGCTCGCCATCGCTGCTGTCGTCGTCATCGTCGTCATCGTCTCGTGAGTCGAAGCGGGTGCGCTTTCGCTTCTTATCCATGTCCATGTTCAGCGGGCCTGTGGCGGTCATGGTGATGCGCTCCTCTTCGAGCGTGCGCTGGCGCTTGCGGGCCTTGGATTTTTCCGCGCGATCGTCGTGCTTTGGCTTGGGGAACGTGTCATTGAGCACGCGGTCAATGTTGAGGTGATGCCGCTGCCATTTGCTTTGCTTACCCGCCTCATCAAGGTCTGCGGCATCCTTGCTAGCCTTCTTTTGCTTCTTGCGCTCAGCCGGCGTGAGCCCATCTTCCTCCACTTCCTCCTCCTCATTCGCGTCGAGGCCCTCCTCGAAGAGCTTCACACGCGCAGAGCGCTCGCCAGACACGTAGTTACCGTAGTTATCGACATCCATGAAGTACTCATCACCCTCGACGAGCTGCTGCGACAGAGGGTCGGCCGCCACGGTGCTCTCCGTCTCATCGGCATTCTCGTCTTCATCGTCCTCATCCTTGCCAAGGTCGTAGTCCTCCTGGGCGGCCAGGTTCACGGACACAACAGGGTTCAGCGGGTCGTTCTCCGGTCGTTCGTCGGTGTCAATTAGCGCGTGCTCATCCAGCAGCTTGGCGAGCTCGGCCTCGTCGACCTCTGCGAGACGCTCGACCGTGAAGGCGTCCAAGTTAGTCTCGTCGTCGGCCTCAGCCGGATCGTAGAAGGCATCTTGTGGACCAAGGCCTGTGCCTTCACCGTTGACGCCATCTGCTTCGTCTGCGATCTGGTGTGCCGTTGTGTTAGGGTCGTAGTTGATAAGACCTTTAATTTGTTTGAGCTTCCGGTCCACGAGCTTCTTCTCCTTCTTCTTCAGCTCCTTGGCCTTCTTCTTTCGCAGCGAAAGCAACTCTTGGGCAATGCGGGTGACACCATCGGCGCTGTCCAGGTCGAGCTTCGTGATGTCGTCCTCGTCCAGCCCCTCTTCGTCATCGCTGACCGCCCCGTCACCGCCAGACGCGTTGCTACCCAGCTCCACCGCGTCGTCGCCGCCGTCCTCGGCCTCATCCAGAGGCGCGTCGTCCTCCACGAGGTAGCGCGCCTGCTCGCGCAGAAGCTGGTCACGCCAGCGGAGGAGTCGGCGCAAGTCTGCCTCACTCACCTGCTGAAGATCGCCGCACAGGTACACCAGCTCCTTCTTGGAGCTCTTCGATTTGAGAAAGACCTTGTCCTCGTCGTTGGAGAAGCGAAGCTCGTGGTGGGCACGGATAAAACTCTTCGGGTCCTTCGCGCGGAGGAAGTCCGTGAACTGCGCAACGCGGTGGCTAACAGTGGCGAACTCCTCGTAGCCCTGCGGCACGTTGCTCTTGGGCGTCACGAGAATGCCAGCCGGGTTCATGATCTTCTCCTCCCCCACCTCTGAGAACACCTTCTGTGCGCTGAACATGGAGGGATCGAGCTGCTTCGGTGCCTTGTAGCCTGCGCAGACGACGAAGATTTCAGCCGACTCCATACGCGACGCCAACGGCTTCGTTGCCTCGACCTTGTCGAAGAGCTGCTTGAACACCCAGAGCAGCTTGTGGAAATCTTGGGAACGGAAGACCTTGGTCACGAACCAGCCACCAGGTCGCAACATCGCACACGCCATCTTGCAAGACGCGAGCACGAGTGCGTTCTGGTCGTACAAATCACGAGACCACACGCCACCCACATTCGGCGCACCATCGTGAATGACACAATCCGCCGGCTCCTTCTTGAGCCACGTGATGATGATCTTGCGCGTCTTGTCCTCCGTGATATCACCGACAAAGGTCTTCACACCCCGAATTGGGGCGATCGGCACAAGATCCACGCCCACGATCTTGCTTCCGACAGGCATGTACTTGGCCGCCACCTGACACCAACCACCAGGGGCCGCACAGAGATCAACCAATACGCGGGCCTTGGCGAGGAAATCATACTTGCGATTGAGCTGAATGAGCTTGAAAGCTGAACGTGCGCGGTAGCCCTGGTCCTTGGCGAGCCTGTAGTAGGCGTCCAAACGTGTCTTGGCCTTCTTCTTGGATTTCACTCCCATCTTTTTCCTGTTCTGTTCTGTTGTGGTTGGTTCGTGAAAAGAACTTTAAAGAAAAAAGAGAGGAAAGGGAAGAAGCTACACTAAAAAAAAAAAGGAAGAAAGGAAAAGAAAAGAACAGAAGATAAATTCCGAGGAGGAAAACTGCTCCTGTTGTGCGCGAGCAATATGTTAGTCGTCGAAAAGAAGAAAACACAAACCAGTAAGACAGAAGGCAGACGGTCATCAATAGGAGAGGATAAAAGAGTAGGCGTGTGATACAGGTGGGAGAAAACAACAAATAGCAACAATAACGAGATGTGCGTGCAGTCAGCGGAGAGGTGGTATTGTCACGCACAATGCACAATATCATGTGTGCACGCGCGAGGAAGAGGCTGCACAGCCGCACGGGCAACAATTGTGCATTCTGTGCACTGGTCACAAGAGATGAAAAGCACACAATGCATTTCGCATTTGTAGGCAAAGCAACACATTTCATTGAATAGTTGTGTTGCCAAGTCATTTTTGCTCTTTTACGTTTCTTTGTACGTGAGACGAGCACCAGCTGAGTTCCATTGAGACGCTAGACAAACAAACAAACAAAAACAAATGAGTTGCGAGTGGTGGGACGACACAGCTAACGATTCATCAGATTGCGACTATATTGTTTCCTTCGTGTTCCGTGTTTTCTTGTGTATGTGTGAAAAAGCCCAAGAGGAACGGCTAGAGAACGATGCGTGCCAAAAACAAAACAAAGCAAAAAAAAACAAGAAGCACTGGCACTTACGTGAATTGGCGCCAGAGACGATACGCATCTGCGATGATAACCTCCAGCCAAGACAGTGGTTTTGCCCACCGTGCTGCGGAGCTCGGAGAGGTAGAGGAGGAGGAGGAAGAGCTGGGGGTCGTGGCAGGCACGACGGGGCAGTCTCCACGGGTCATCGGGCGGCTGTCCACGTCGATAAAAGAGGGAAACGCGGCCTCGAAGGGACGTTGTAGTACGCGCAAAACCTCCTCTGGAGCAGAGGCGCGAATCTGCGTCTCCAAGTTCATCACCAGCGATGCGCAGACGCAGATGTGAAGTGTCATGAGGGCATCCTCCCCTGCAGACAGGTACGTGTCCCACAGCGGCAGCAGCAGAGCAAGAGGCAATTCACGCGCGAGCAGGCAGTGCAACCACTGATAGCAGCCATCACGCAGCGCCAGGCCGGAGCTTTGGGAGAGATAGTGGAGCAAGTTAGCGTGTCCTGCACGGGCCAAGATGTCCTCGAGCTGCTGACCGGCTCGCGCAATGCCGGGGAGTCCTGGTGTGTAGTTTGCCTGCAAGGTGCTCAAGAGGCGGCCAGCACAGTGGAAGCAATCGGCTTCGACCTGAAGCAGCACGCTGGGGCTGATAGATTGTGCCAGCACCGACTCCAATCTGGACAAAGGCCACGCGTGTAGAATCACTTCATCAACGTGAGTCGGCATCTCGGGCGTGCCATCACCCTCACTGCCAGGAGCAACTGGGCTGTGCGACAGAGAAGCGAACGATGTGAGTTCATCTGTCGTCGTCGTCGTCGTCGTGACGGGCCCCTCCATGTCAATAGCTGCGACATCCATCATCGCCAGCAGGTGGGCGGACGAGGGCGAAGGACACGCCACGTCCCGGCAAGCCACGCTCGTCTTCGCATCAGGTGCGCCGGCCATGACTTGCTGGCGTCTCGATAGGCCTTGTCGCACGGCACTTGTCAGGAAGACGATGAAGAACACACTTACGACCTCATCCATGCCTTGTACATAGCCCACAGCCGGGTGCCTCTGTGACCACAAGAAGAGTGCGCGGGCCATGGCATTGTTCAGCTGCGGGCAGTGATAAAGGGCAGAGCGGTGCCGAGGAAGATCAAGCGTGAGCTGGTGCAGAATGGCACGTTCATGTGAAGGCAGAGAAGGCGCGAGACCCTGCTGTAGCAAGGAAAGTGACCCGCTCATTGCCGTCATCTCAGTCTTCGAGGTCGACGAGGTGGCCAACGCGGGAGAGAGCGGTGTGCTTTCCAGCGACTGGGCAGAGTATCGACTTGCCGTGGCGAGGGGCGTTGGTGCGGAAGGGCCGAGGGCGTCAAGCAGCGCCTGCTGCTTCTTCTGATCTTCAGAGCGTTTCTGAAAATACAACAATCGCGAGTGATGTGCCGGGCGTGTCGCGGGCGCGCCGGGTGAGCTAGGCTGATCGGCTCGCCCGCCTGTTCGCCGCGGTCCGCCGCCACTCAAGACGTCATTGGTGCTCAACGAGGCCTCTTCGAATGGCTGCGGAGGCAAGAGCTGTGAGCCCATGTTCGACGGGAAGACATCGGACACGGAGAGCGATGCGGCGCGTGTGCCTGGCGAGGTCAGAGGTGTGCACGACAAGGTCGAGTGGTGGGACGGCTGCGGCTGTTGCTGGGCATGTGGCCAGTATTGACGAACAGCCTCCACGTAGAGGTTTCGTTTTCGTGCCAGCTCACTCGCTTGCCGTGCGAGCGCCGACGGGGCGTACCCTCCGCAGAGCAGGCGCCAGACCGTTGCCCGCATGCTCGCAGGGCGGCATCCGCCCCACGTTGCCGCCCTCAGCGATGCCACCTGGTCACAGTCCTTGCCAATGGCGATCGTCATCTCCTCTGCCTGTGCGACGCGGACAGGAAAAGCAGCAGCGGCACCGCTGGCCATGCTCGCGCTCGATGTGTTCGGTTGGAGCATGTTGGTCGTGGCGTTCGCACTGGTGCCCTGTGTGGCGGGATCCTCGAGGGCGATGTAGCGTTGTTCGTGGACAGCACGTGGAGGCAGCACGCCGAGCAGCGGGTACATGGTGAGCCACTCGCTGAAGTAGCGCTGCTCCTCTTTGTCGCGTCTCTTCTCGAAGACAGGTAGTGACTCGTGTGGCACAGGCGACGCGAAGAACTGCGTTGTCGAGGCCGGTGTAGATGCGGTTATCTTGGGAGAAAGCGGAGAAGACGAAAGCGTTACCTTTGTTGAAGGTGAGGTGTCGTGCGTAGACGCAACAGCAGCAACAGCAGCAGCAGCAACGGTGCTTGTTGCCAGCCGGGTGTATGCCTCATTCGGGGCAGTGTGCTCTGGTGATTGACGTTGTTGCCCTCCCAAGGCAGAAGGTGGTGACCAGGGAGCGGGCGGCAAGACAAACCCAGCTGGCGTCTCAGGACTGGCGTGGACGGAGGTGGGTGAGTCGGCAAGACTCGCCTGTTCTGCCGGCATCGGCACTGACGTGTGCCGTTGACCATCGGAGACAGAACGGTGCGCAGACGTGGCGGAAGTGACGAGCACAGGATGACCCTGCGCGTTGTACACCACCGTGCGCGTCACGATGAGGCCGGCTGACTTGTAAGGTGTGCCTGGAGGCACGCGTCGAGCTCTGCCTGGGCCCTCCCGCACGACGCACCAGCGATGTGAGGTAGAGGAGAAGAGCGGCCGCTGCAAATGCCGAGCACGTCGATGGCCATATCGCTGGGGATCGCCGTCGTCGTCGTAGGAAGTGACAGATGTGCGTAGTGTTGTCACGTCGGACTCCATCGAAGACAGCTCGCGAGAGTTGAGAAGACCACGGTGAAAGTTTGCAAAGCTCTCCTCCGCCCCCGCCTCCTCGGGCTCGCGCAGGGCTAGCAGAGGACGGGTTTGCCGGTCATTCATGTAACGAGAGTCTAGAGAGCGCACGCACAGATTGATATGTTTGAATGGGCTTTGGTGGAGAGGAGGGGGAAGGAGAGGCTATTTACTTTCAGTGAGAAGAGAAAAAAGAAAAGATAGATAGAAGGGAAAGGGGGGTGAAAGAATGCCGTTAAAAAACTGTCACGAAAACAGCAAGACGGTAATAATAATGAAACGCAGAAAAAGGTTGGAGAGGAGGAGGATACAGTGTGGTGTTTGTGTTGAAACTCTGGCATTTGGTATACTCAAAGTGATGGACAGAAGCGTCTTTGGACACCGCGTGTACTGAGGCAAAAAAAAAAAAGCAAAGTGTACTGTTCCTGCACACAGCACGTTTTGCAACTTTGTTTTTTTTTTTTTTGAGGATTCTGTCCAGCTCTTTCAGAGTATTTGTGAGTATGATCTTCTCTCTTTTGTGCTGTTGTTTTTCTTCTCCACTGGCAATGTCGCAATCTCATCGAGACAGCTATGATGAGTGGCCCAGAGAGAAATAGAGAGAGAGATACTAGTGAGGGAGAATGAGGCAGAAGGCGCCGGTCGCGGCAACTGCCGCCCAAGTGACCAAACACGCAGCGAGTACCACGCATGGTCCTCTCCTTCTTTGTTTCCGTATTCTCTTCTTGTGTCACGCGGTGATGCCTTTTTGTTGTTGTTTTTTTTTGGTTGTTGTTAATAATCACCTCGGTCTCTTCATTGTGCTTCTTTCTCATTTTTCGGCGCATCTGTTGCGCCGTCTATTTCAGTTCATAGAGAGAAGAAGAAGAAGAAATCTTCACTCTTTTTCTTTTCTTTTTTTTTTGTATTATTGGAAAAGCTAATGTCATCCGAATGGTGTGCCAGTGTGTGGCAAAGGCAGCGCACGTGCACAACTGCACAAACTAAACAAAAACAAAAAGAAAAGAGAAAGCACAAGCACATGCGTTCACAACACGATTGTGTGACTCTCTCTCTCAATCAAAGAGAGCTCAAGAATGGAACGGGGGAAAAACAAAACAAAATAAAAAACAAGAGATGCGGGAGATATGTACCAAGACACACACAAACAAACAACCAAACGCGTTAACGCGCACACAAAAGTCCGAACAACGCAGGCACAGCGTGTGTGTGTGTGTGTTTCAAAGAAAAACAAAAAGAGTGGGAGAACAGAGGCATCGCGAAAGACAAGCACGAAACAAAAGGGGGAAAAAGGTGAATTACGTGCATATGCATCCTAACACCTGGTGGTGTATCCCGGCAACTATGAAGCCGATCAGAAAAGGATACAAAAAATGCAGAGTAAGTCACGCGATATCATGCCCCGGTCAAAAGCCACCCAAAAGAGAGAGAGGCAAAGATGTATGAAAACTAGTAAACATCAAATAGACAATAACTTTAATGAAAAGCAAACAGAGGAAAATGCGGTGCAGCGCTTCCCTGTTCTTTTGCCAAAAAAACGGGAAAAGAAATAGCAGAAGTGCAGTAGCGTCCTCTTTTTTTTTTTTTCGAAACGTCCTACTTCTCTCACTTCGCGATGCATTTAATCTGTTGTGGCAGGGATTCGTTCACCTTTCCATCTTGATTGCCTATGTTGAAATCAAGTTGATCTAGAACTATTCGTCGCCCAGACCTTTTTCCCCACTGCTTTCTTCTTTCTCCGTGGTGCTGCTGCTTTCTCGCATCTCAGACTGTATGTGCCTCTATGCATGCGCGTGTGTGTGGGTGTGGGCGTGTGTGTTAGCGTGTGCTTGTGTGGGGGTTTTTTGTTTCTCCCCTCTCTTTTCTCTCTTCTACACTAGACTGCACTCAATCCTGTCCGTCGTAGGCGTAGAAGGCCTTGTTGTGCATAATCAATTCATCATCAACAAAGTAGAAGCTGTCACTGGCGGTTTCGAATGGGTTGTCGATGATAGCCTGCGTCCATTCTGGGGACAGCTTCGGCATGTCGTAGATGGCTTCCCACGTGTTCACCGAGTGCGGAATGCAAAAGTTAAAGTTGAAGTCGAAGGACTTGATGAGCACGTTGCGGAAGTAGTGGCGCTCAATCATGCGGAAATTCGGCACGGGGCGGTCTCCGGTGACGCCGAAGACCAGCTTGGCGCCGATGCCACTCTTGTGCAGGAATGACGAGGGGAAGCGGTAGTGAATCTGCCGCGTCTGATCCAGCTGCTCAGGGGTCATGTGGGGGATCGCCTCGCGGAAGGCGGCAAAGTCCTCCGAGGAGCGCTCGACATCGAACACCACGGAGCCAGCTTCGATGTCGCGAATAGTGAAACGGTAAAACTCGATGCCGTACGTGTTGGCCGTGACGGGGCACAAGAAGCCCTCGGTAGGAGCCGTGTAGGCCTGCACGACCTGAGGCGTGATAGCTTGAGAAGGCGCGGCGGACATACTTGTCGATTCTGTGTGTGTGTGTGTGTGTGTGTTTTTGTGTTTTCAAGATATTTGTGTTGATGTGAGTGTGTGGAATATCTATTTCTTTAGTTGACGACGGAAAAATGTGATTTAAACAGAGAGGCATGGAGACAAGCAAGATATACACACAAAAAAAAAGAGGGAGAAAGAGAAATAGAAAGAAAGATGGGAGGAGCAACCACATGCGAAAGTGAGAGAAGAGATGTACGACAGAAACGATCAAGGCGGGGATCACGACAACAAGCCGCACTCTTTGCTCTTGTGTCTGAAAAAAAAGAGAGAGATTTTGACGTTACAATTCCTGGCAATCATGGCTTATACACAACGGAAGAGCTCCACATGAATGACGAAGAGAAAACAAATACCGCGCGCCAGTTTTGTGTTCGCACCGTAATGTTGTGGCATGGCAAAGAAAGCATCTTTGGGGGGCTCCTTACTGTTGTCATTCTTGTTTATTATTATATTTCTTTTTTGGGGGGTTCCCTGTGCTTGCGCTTCATATGCACTACTCACAAAAGAACACGCGGAACGTAGATACACGTACTTGGGACAAAAAAAAAGTGAGACGCAGCGAAAATCTGGTGACGAACAACAGTGAAACGAAGCAGAATATGTAGTGTTGGACGAGCGTTGATCTAGCAAAGAGGTGTGAGTGGGGGGATGGAAGTGGGGGTAGAATGTACAGCTAAAAGAAAAAAAGAAAAATATACCGAGAGACAAGAAGCGTCGGGGGAAGATGTTGGCATCGGAGCTACGGCACAACACAAATGCGTCAGTAGGTGTACATGTATATGTGTGAATGCCTTCTACGCGTCTTCATCCTCCGCATTGACCACAACATCCACAGATATTTCATCATCACTGTCAAAAAGGCCTCCGTTTTGACGTCTGGAGCTATCCTGCCAAGTGAGTTGGCGAGGTGATGTGGCGCCGCCTCTGGCTCTGTCCGATGTTGCCACCGCGCTGCTGTGCGTGTAATCAGCCAAGCGCTGCACCCTCACCTCCACCTCCCGCTCCAACGCGGTTTGCAATGACGCGACCCGCGATCGTTCGAATTCTGCCTTTGCAGACCACAAACACTCTTCACGACGCAGACGAGCCGCCTCGTAGGCGAACTGTCGCTGGCGCTCCTCAATCAGGCGAAGGCGGGCGGCTCGCTCAGTCTCGAATCGTTGCCGCTCCATGCGCCAGACGTACTCTTGTTCAGCGAGAAGCTCCTCAAGGTCGTTGGCACGGACCCTCTGAACCGAGGCGTCGCGATTGCCTTCACGGTTTGCTGATGCTGAGGTGTTGGTGTTGGCATTGGCTGCGGGAGATGGCGAGTTATGCGTGGTGTTCGAGCCAGCTGCAAGGACAGCCTTCTTTGAGGGAGCAGGCGCGGCGGTGGCAGACCGTGATAGCGCCGCTGCTCCCTGCGGACGTCTGTCGTCGAAGGAAGAGGTCGTTGAGAGTGTATCCCAGGCTGGTGCGACGACGATGCGTGTGTGAGCACCACGGCTGCTCTGACTCCGCGATGTGCGTGACGGGGTGTGCCGCGAGCGGCTCCGGCCCGAGGTCTTCGACGGCACGCGATGCGGGGTTTCTGCTGCAGGCGGTGTTGTCGTCTGCGCTCTCCAAGACGGTCCTGCGTCATATGGAGCTCGCTCATCACGTGCCGCAGCGTCTCCAGACACGCCGGAAAGGTGCGCTAGGGGTGACTTCACACCACGACGCGTAGTTTGAGTGTTGCTTGATGTGATAGGGTCACGTCCTGCCTGTGAGGCGAGCGAGGCAGAAGACGGTGCGAGTGGTGTCGGCGGCGCGAGACGAGAAAGCGTGCGCGCGGTGGCAGCCGATGACGAGGTGGGCACAGCGTGTGTGTGTGCTGCAGGCAGTGCCGGCCTTGACTGCTCAGTTCTTCCTTCGCGTTGGGCTTGAATACGCATGTACACAGTCATGCCATCGTGCAGACCGACATCGGCACCACGCGTGGCATCGGCTATGGCGAGAACAGTGCTCTTCTTGCTCACCTTCTCGTCGTCATCGCGACCACCATCAGAAGAGGTTGTGGTTGGCTGTGCCGGCACCTCAACGAAAAGCTCCATCGCAGACGCGGGAACTTGACTGATACCTTGAAGGTGCGTTCGGAGCTGCGCACCAGACAGAAACGCAAGAGATCCGTCAAACAAGAGATGATATACAACGCCAGCGGATAAATTGCGAACACGCAGCTGGGACCGGCCAGTGGTGGTGTGGGAGTGTGTGTCAGGCATTGCAGCGAACACAACCTAGAGTGCAAAGAAGAAGAAAAAGAAAAAAACGCGAAGAGACAAAGAGACAAACAGAAACGAAAAACTAGCCGAGCAAAAAAAAAAAGAAAAAAGAGAGAGAGAGGGAGAAAGAGGAGGGGAGAGAATGAGCAGGTGTGAAAGTGGTGTTTTTTTTTTGTTTTGTTTTGTAGTGGTCGTTTGTTTATTTGGTTTGGTCAAGCGGTCACTTCGACCAAGTCAAAAAAAAAAAGCGAATGTGTACTTGCTCTTTTCGAGATAACGAGAGAGTAGGTGAGCACCACTGTTTTTTTTTCTCTCGTTTTTCTCTTTCTTCCCCATGCCATGGCACGTGCTCGGGGGTAGCCTCACAGCAAATACACCGATTTCACAACGAACGGCACCGTAGGTCCTCTGAACTACACTGCACAGGGTACATTCCCACACGGCGGCGCAAATCGTGAGAGTGAGAAAACCGCTGTTCGTTTTTGTTTGCTTCCAAGTTACCCTCAGATCTTCCGCGAAAACAAAAAAAATGAGTTAATCATATCATGATGGTTTTACCTTTCGTTCTATTTCCTTCTTCTTTGGTTATTATTCTTATTGATTTTTTTCTCATCAAGGGCTTTATGAGATGAATAAATAAGTTTAAAAAAAACACTATCAAAAAAACGGGAAAGGAGGAGAAACAGAATGGAAACATACAATCAGGTGTACAGGTTTTTTTTTTACCGCGTGGTGACGTTACTGCACTTCTCACAGTCAAGAAACGATCGAGTACACGTGTGGTGATGTGTGAGAATGAATGCAGATACGTGTTTCCCGTGATGGCCTGACAGCGATTGCACGGGGACGAAAGTGAGTTGAGAAGCAGGGCTCCATTCCTCTCCAACAAAAACAAAAAAAAACTACAACAAATGTGAGAGGGGAGAATCTCAGGTAGAACGCGACAGAAAAGAGAAATGGTAAAAAAAAAAAACAAGGAAAACAAAACAAAAAGAGAGAAAATAAAAAAAGAAAGAAAGGAAAGAAAAAGAAGGGAAAGTATCGCTGCATAATGGAGGCAAGCAACGGAAGTAATAACAAAAAAAAAGTGTTCGATTTGCTGCCAGCCAAAATTCGATACTTTCTCTTTCTTTTTTCTTTCTGCTTTTTTGATGAAGTCACTGGGTGGGGATTTGAAACAAAAAAAAAAGAAGAAGGTTCACAACATAGAACAGCAGAATGAGTCTTTCTTTCTTCTTGCGTGTGTGTGTGTGTGTGTGTTCTTGTTTTTTTAACACGCACGCACACAAGCACGCGCGATCAAAACATCTCAGAGGTGAGAGGGCGTCGGTGTGTGACCGCTTGTGGGGTACAAGCGTTGCTGATGCGGATAAAACACGCCCGGGTTCATCAGATTGTCCTTGTCCAGCGCGGCCTTTATGCGCTCTTGAATAGCCACGTGGGCCTTGCCATGCTCTTCCTCGCAGTGGTGAACTTTGCCAACACCGATGCCGTGCTCACCTGTGATGGTGCCGCCCATGCTGATCGCTTTGGCAATCATCTTCTCCTCAATGGCTTGCAGTTCTTTCAGCTCCTTATCATCCGCGTAGGGGATGATCAAGTGGAAGTTACCGTCCGCGATGTGCGCACACAGGTAGCACCCTTTCTTCGCCTTGGCGTATTCGTCCTCGGTGAACTTGACGATATCAGTTAATTTGTCAATGGGTACACAGATGTCCGTGCCGAAGACCTTCTCCGGCTTCTTGGAGCGTGCAAACATGGCGGCGAAGTGGCACATGCGTCGCGCATCCCAGGCGGCCTCCGTGTCCTTGCCCGGCTTCAGGTACCGCATCGTGCGCACCTTGCTCACCTCGCGGAAGATCTTCTCCACCTTTTTGTAGTCGCGCTTCAAGTCGCGGCACCACTTGTCGTTGCCGGTGAACTCGAGGAGCAGCGTCGCCGTCAAGGGCAGTGCCATCTTGCTGTACTTGTTCGTGGACTCAATGTTCGCCGCATTCATCATCTCGCAGCGCAACAACGTCTCAGGCACGCCGCGCTGCTTCATCGCCACAACAGCACGCACGGCATCCTCAGTTGTCTCGAACGCAGCATAAGCGCCGGCGTTGTACTTGGTCAAAGGGAACAGGCGGAAGCACACCTCGCACACCACGCCCAGCGTGCCCTCGCTGCCAATGTACAGCTGCGTCAGCTCGAGGCCAGCAGAGGACTTGCGCACGACCTGGCGGGTCTGCACGAGCTCGCCATCAGGCGTCACCACACGCAGCGCGATCACGTTCTCGCGCGTAGTGCCGTAGCGCAGCGTCGACATGCCGCTGCCCGACGTAGAGACCATGCCGCCAACACATGGGTTGGAGGCAGGGTCAGGGCCGAACAAGAAGCCCTTCTCGTTGGCAGCACGGTTCAGTGCGAGCTTCTTCACGCCAGCGCCAACCCACACGCACGCGTTGGCCTCATCGAAGCGAATTGAAAGCAGCTTCGATGTCTCGATGGCAAGCCCACCCACCCACGGAATGCTCGCGCCTTCGAGACCCGTGCCAGCACCTCGGGGCGTCATCGGCACCTTGTGCTTGGCGGCAAGACGCACCGTCTTGACGACGTCCTCTGTCGATCGCGCAATGACTGCGCAGAAGGGAGTCACGGGATCGAAATGTGACTCGTCACGACCGTGGCGAGCGAGCTTCTTTTTGTCCAGAACGATCTGAGCAGGGGGGAGTGTGAGCTTGAGCTCGGAGATGAACGCGGCGTACTGCTTCTGACGCTCTTCGAAAGAGGGGCACGTGTACATGTTTTTTTGTTGTTGTTGTACGTGTAGTAGTAGTGTGAGTGCGAATGAACAGTGATTGTGTTGGGTGCTATTGTTGTTCAGCGCAGTAGAGAGTAGGAACAAATATGCGCTAAGAAGACAAAAAAATGGAACTGTCGAAGCAAATGATAGAGAGAAAAGTGCGAGGGAAAAGCTACGATAACAGTGAAACGGAGGGAATACACCAAATTTGTTTTTGTGTGTCTTTATTAGTCCTGTTTTGTTGTTGTTTTTTTTCGGTAGTCCATGCACTGTGTGCCACAGTGACGCGTACGTCTTCATACCGCCATGTTTGTGCGCTGTTTCACCACTGTTTGAAAAACAAAATAGATTGTGTGAAAAATTGTGGTCACCGCGACCCCTATGCCAGCGCATTCCAACTTCTGCGTGTATTTCGTTGATACCCTGATGTAGTTTTACTCTTTGTTGATGTTGTTGGTGATGATGTACTCTGGTTTATTCTTTTGAATGCTGCATTGCATTAAATAAGGGCAGAAACAAAAAACAAATGAGTGACAAAAAAAGGGAAGAGATGTGAAAACTACACGTCTGCCGGTGCTACCTGAGTATGCGACGGCATCTCACAGTGTGTGGGCGGCCAACAGCAACAAAAAAAATCACAGAAGAAACAAAAAAGACCATTAAAGGAAACCACAAACAAAACCAAAAAAAAAAAACATGAGTCATTTTCGGCAGGCGCCGATGATTCAAAAAAAAAAAACACGATACTCATTCACCTGCACGGCGTGAGGTGTCAAAGAAAAAACGAGCACATCAAAAAAAAAAAAGAAGAAGGAAAAAAGGAAAAGGGAAAAAGAAGAAGAGAAAGAGCTTGAAGCATTCAATGCGATCACGACAGTACAAGGCTGGAGAAGACACAAAGAAAAAGAAGGAGAAGAGATACGATCAACAAATACGTCTCCCCGACTGCCGAAGCCTTTGCGCACGCGTAGGTTAGCGGAGTCGGCACTCACAACGTCAAAGGACCTCGGAGGATCTTGGTGACATTGTGAGCTGCAATTCATGTCGCACGGCAGAGGAGACCCAAATTGTCAATAAATAAACACAAACGCTCTGGGATGGTGCGGTGTACAACAGAAAAAAAAAGATAGCGAAAGAAAACACAAAATAAATACCAAGAAAGCTGTGACTTCTGCTACGCTTTGTCCTGTTTTTGATTCCTACAGATGGGCGGTGGGGAAGAGGCGCTGCTGCTCAGGGTAGAAAGCACCTGGGTTCATCAGATTGTCCTTATCCAGCGCACGCTTGATGCTCTGCTGGATGTGAATGTGTGCCTCGCCGTGCTCCTTCACGAGGTGATGTACTTTACCAATGCCAATGCCGTGTTCGCCCGAGACAGTCCCACCGAGCTCAATGGCGCGCTGAATCATCTTGCCTTCAATGACACCAATCGCCTTCCGTTCTTCCTCGTTGGCGAAGGGATTGTTAATGTGAAAGTTACCGTCCGCAATGTGCGCACAGATCAACACGCGCTGGTTGGCCTTCTTGAACTCGTCCTCAGTGAACTTGACAATTTCCGTCAGCTTGTCGATGGGCACACAGATGTCAGCGCCGAAGATGCCCTCCTTCTTGTCGCTGCGGAACCGCTGTGCTGCAAGGTAGCACGTACGGCGGGCACTCCAGTAGCTGTCCATCTCCTTTCCCGATGTCAAGTACCGCATCGTGCGCACCTTGCTCACCTCGCGGAAGATCTTCTCCACCTTTTTGTAGTCGCGCTTCAAGTCACGGCACCACTTGTCGTTGCCGGTGAACTCGAGGAGCAGCGTCGCCGTCAACGGCAGTGCCATCTTGCTGTACTTGTTCGTGGACTCAATGTTCGCCGCATTCATCATCTCGCAGCGCAACAACGTCTCAGGCACGCCGCGCTGCTTCATCGCCACAACAGCACGCACGGCATCCTCAGTTGTCTCGAACGCAGCATAAGCGCCGGCGTTGTACTTGGTCAAAGGGAACAGGCGGAAGCACACCTCGCACACCACGCCCAGCGTGCCCTCGCTGCCAATGTACAGCTGCGTCAGCTCGAGGCCAGCAGAGGACTTGCGCACGACCTGGCGGGTCTGCACGAGCTCGCCATCAGGCGTTACCACACGCAGCGCGATCACGTTCTCGCGTGCAGTGCCGTAGCGCAGCGTCGACATGCCGCTGCCCGACGTAGAGACCATGCCGCCAACACATGGGTTGGAAGCAGGGTCAGGGCCGAACAAGAAGCCCTTCTCGTTGGCAGCGCGGTTCAGTGCGAGCTTCTTCACGCCAGCGCCAACCCACACGCACGCGTTGGCCTCATCAAATGTGATGTACTGCAACTTGTTAGTATCAATTACAACACCTCCTGCGTACGGAATGCAGCCACCCTCCACGCCCGTACCAGAACCGCGCGGCGTCATCGGCACCTTGTGCTTGGCACACACACGCACAACACGCACAACTTCCTCCGTTGTAGTGGGGATGATAGCGGCGGCGGGCAGAACACCAAAATGATGCGATTCATCTCGACTGTAACGCGCCAGCTTCTTCCGGTCGGTGACGAGCTGCGTGGCAGGATTTGAAACCGCGGACTTTAACTCCTCAAGAGCCGCCGCGTATTGCTTCTGGCGCTCTTCAAGAGTGGGGATCTTGTAAGTTGACATGTCTACGACCGTCTCTCCTTATGTTTGTGTGAGTGCTGGCGTGTTGCTGGTATCCTTGTTTGGCTTGTGCGGCTACACTGAAGTAAATCGGTGTGCGATAACTGAATCGGAAAAAAAAAGAAATAGATGAGGAAAACCATTTTTTAAAAGAGAGAGAGGGGGGGAAGAGAAATAGAAAGAGTGAGGAGCTGGTTCACGCAACATATTGTGAAGCAACACTTTTTAAAAGACAACCATATCAAAACAAGTTGGCTGTGAGCGTGTCCATGCGCGTCGGGCGATGTTCTCTGAATATAACCGTTTGTGTGTGTGTGTGTGTGTGTGCTGCTTGCATGTGTTCTTTCATGTCGCTGCGACGGCCTTGTTGTTGCTGCTGTTCTTGCGGTTTTTTTTTAAAGCTGTGCGAGAGGCGCGAGAAGATTCATGTTATCGGACCCATCCCAGCCGCAGAGTGAAGCTCTATTGATGATATATGTGCGCGTGTGTATGTGTCATCGAGACCGTGGAGGACTGCGCATGTAATGCCCTTGGAGGTTTTAACTGTTCTGTTTGATAGTATTTGTGTTGCTTGAGTGAGTTGTCTGCTTTTGAAGGATCTCATAGAGTTGAATTTCTTTGTCGGTGTTCTGTGCGCACTTTTTTTTTTTGCCTTTATAGCTCTGAGTGAGCCTAAGCC
Organism: Wallacemonas sp. 195SL; assembly: GCA_030849605.1. Taxonomy (NCBI): domain Eukaryota; phylum Euglenozoa; class Kinetoplastea; order Trypanosomatida; family Trypanosomatidae; genus Wallacemonas; species Wallacemonas sp. 195SL. The sequence goes on along the minus strand of JASANS010002403.1, from coordinate 860 downwards.
TCGCACAGCACCCCACCGAATAATCAAGAGATGAAAGGGAAACAATAAATAAAAAAGGTTGAGAAACTTACCGATAGAGGAATGAAAAAAGAAAATTTAAAAAAAAAGATAGAGAGAACATTTTCACCTACAAAGAATATGATACCATGACTTCTTTGTGTTCTTCGTCTTGTTTGTCCTTCGGGAAGCCATTCTGTGTAGTCGTGTGTGTGTGTGTGTGAATCACATCTGACAACGGCGCCAAGCGTCCGCGGCGTAGCGCATTCGCAGAGAGTCCGAAGCTTGAAAAAAAAAGAGAAAAAAAAAAGAAAAAAAAAGAAAAGAGGAAAGAGGGAGAAGAGAGAAGAAAGAAGAGAGAGCAAGCGAAAAAGGGGGCAAAAACATGTTTGGTGCTGAAGAGTCTTATGTCGAACAAGGAGGAAAAAAAAAGGAGTGCGAGCACAGTGAAAGAGGTTATCCCCCCACGATGATTAGCACATAACGAGGAAAAAAAAAACACCACCACGTGTCTGAGCGGGAAACAAACAAAAAAAAAGTTGAGGGGATCAGAGTCAACTGTCAAACACGAACACTAAGAGTCGAAAATAAATAAACAAAGGAGGTTAAAAGACGCTTCTCAGGAATTTTACAACAGCGCAAAACAAAACAAAAAGGTAATCATTTCATGCTTTAAACGAACCAGATACAGAACCAAGCTTTTCCTCTACCCTCTGCACACACGCTACTCACAATTACAAATGTGCAGTGTGGTACTTGGCCTGCTGCTCAGGGTAGAATACGCCCGGGTTCATCAGATTGTCCTTATCCAGCGCACGCTTGATGCTCTGCTGGATGTGAATGTGTGCCTCGCCGTGCTCCTT